>LKBB01000129.1:55827-73068 GCA_001513885.1 Thielaviopsis musarum
TTTTTTTTTCTTTTTTTTCTTTTTTTTCTTTTTTTTCACCTTTGTTCAGTCCACTTGGTGAGCTCTACGTAATTTGTTTAAGTAATGTGAATTAACTGAACCCTTTGCAATGCGGAATACCAGTGATGGGTGAGAAGAAGAGAACGCTTCGTATAAACAAAGCAAGTGAGCAGCATGCATGATGGACTGACCTTGGCTATTTCTCCGTTGGCTTGGGCTGCATGGCTTGGCCTTGTTCCCCCTCCCCCTCTTCTCCTCCAACGCCCTGCCGTGTCCGACTCACCGTCCGACGTTCATGTGATTCGAGTTGACTGCGCAGCGCATGTACTCCGTACTAGTACTACTACTAGTAGTACGTAGTAGTACTCCGTACGCTTCTGCATGCGCTAGCTATGTGCTCAGTGATTTACAAGTTTGTCTTGTTTCTTTTATGTTTAGTCTTTTGTGTTCAGTGCACCTACTCTACTGAGGGTTTCGAGAACTCCCTGTTCCTAACCTCTGCGACAAATATGTCATGTCTATCTGTACGCAGTACGGAGTAGAGCCTCATTTTCGTGAGACCACGTCAACGACGTAAGTACGCATTCTCTGCAACTCAGCCATAGCCGCGATATCACTGTACTAGCTGCACTGTCTCACATACTGCAATCTTCCCTGTCGTTGCCTGACTTGGTTGTCACATCCGAGGTGGAGTCTATTTTCCTTTTCCGCCATTGGTCGTTAACAGTGGTGACTTTTCGTCCTATACCGAACTTGTATGTCTCAGTACTTTTGGTATTTGAGCTAAAAGGAGCCCCCATATTTTCAATATCTGCTTTTATTCACGATAGCAAAAACAGAAGTTTTCAGCTTCTCTGCTTTTTACTGCTTTACATTTAGTATGGCTTTGATTAACTTTGAGATCAAAAGGATTTTGTTTCGAGAACCATCTATGGAGTTTTTTTTTGGCAATAATTTATACCGGTTTCTTTCATAAATACCAGCGTCAGGGTTAGTCGCCGGACTAGGGGGGGATGGATGTACTTGTACTTGGCTCGGGTTTCAATGGAATGAGACCCTGGTAAGCTTCTGACGTCTATCCGCAACGCCCGCCCTTTTTATTTCTTTATCCTTATCGCTGCCTTTAATCCATTATCTGATGATGACAATCACTCAGCAGTGCCGGAAATAATAATAATACATACTATTCTGTACTCCATATGTATGATAGCAAGAGGACGTAATAAAACGGCATCTCTGGCATCATCTCTAGCACCAGAGCCTGGTCAGGAGTGTGACATGGCCCACTTCCCTTTCTGCTTGCATCCCTCTAATGAGGACGTCACAGTGTGATTTAGTTGGCCCAAGTACTAATTTCTCCAATAACTGTTGTTTGTTTACTCGCGATGGCTTGTTCCGGCCCTTACACCGGGGGCGGCAATTTTTTTAATTTACTTCCGTCGGCCGGTTGGTCAGCTAAGCAAGTCGTCAGAGGACTTACGAGGAACATCCATAATTAGTTAATTAGTGGGAGTGGTTTTTTCCTTTACTCTATTGGTTGTTGCCTGTAGAAAATAACGTGTGATATCACGCTCACTCCTCAAAGTAAACATTGGGCAATATTTCGCCTTGAAACGCTTGCCAAGCAAAGTTTGGTCGTGCAGCAGCATCAGCATTCAGCCAGCATTGCATCCGAAAAGCCTCAACTTTGCAGCCTCCTCCCCTCCCTTGTCTTTCCTCGTCTCCTCTCTTCTCTTTCCTTCCATCTTCTTCTCTCTTTTTTTTTCTCTCATCTCCTCTCCTTGGGTAGCTTGTTCACGATACACGGCACAGCCGGCGGAGCCTCGAGCAACACCCTATGTTATTATTGGCCCGGACAAGACGAGGCGAGGCACATTTTATTTTATTTTTTGGCTGCGTCGCTGGGCTATCCAACAAGGCTGGACACCATCTGTGTCTCAAGTTGTGTCACTGGATTCTGATACAATGTCAATTTGCTTGTCATTCTGTGTACTGTAGTCTGGTCGACACAGGTTTCTTCCTTTGTGTTCCAGAAGCTAAGACCACTTTAAGTTGTACCTTGTTCTACTAGTTGTCCAGAGCTCCTTCTGGTCGAAACAAGTCAACCGAGAAAGTCATTTAATTCCTTCCAACACACAAAAAGACAGATACTCCAACATGAAAAGTATATTGCATCGTGGGTGGTGTGTTGTGTCTGTCAAAGTGGACCCCGATGACGGCCTTTTTGTCGTTAGCTCTCGGTGGCCGCTGCAAAGCCCGCATGGGTGTGCGTTGTGGGTACTCGGAGCGGCTTGAAAAAGTGCTCAGACAGTCGTACAAAGTACCTTTTTCGTACTCCGTATGCATTAGAGTGGAGATGTATTGATATTAATGATCCTGGCCTGCCTTTTCCCGGTAGGAGCTCCCCATGCAGCTTGCAGAATACAGGATAACTGCATCATTGAAAACTCACGATAGAAACTGATCGAAATTGGCTACAAATGATGATGCAGTGAACAGCGTCATTCCTACGGGTGCCACCGCACCGCACCGCACCGTTCCGTATTGTTCGCTTGCATTTAACCGATTCTGCCAGAGACCCAGCAAGTTATCGCCGCCGCCCTTTCCCATGTTTCGGCGGTTGAGATCAGCGTCAATTGCGGTGTCGACAAAAAAAGACAAAAAAAAAAAAAGAAACTAAAACTAGAAGCAGCTGCTTTGCCTCTCTAGCGTCTTGACTAACAGGGCTTTGTTTCGTCTCATCAATCGATGGCAGAAGGGGAGAAACAAAGTAAAGTAGCAGTGCAGTCGAGACAAAAGCAAAAAGAGAATAGACGACTACCTGGCGTGCTTCCTCCAACGTGATGCTGCTAAGTATATGGGCTAAATCAGGGCGCGTCACACAACAATCAACTTGACGACGAGGACTGGAACAGGAGCAGAAGAGTCACTACTCCGTAGAAACTATTCAAGTACTCTGTAATCAGTACAGTACTCCGTACAAAGTTGCAGCAAAGTCATAAGCATGGCAATGACAGGTCGCTCGCATAAGTTCACCACACGGCTTGGTCGTGATCATGATGAGGCAAACTATAATCAAGGGCCGAATAGCGTTTAGCTCAATTATGGGCCATGGCATTGGCAAGCAGCTTGTTTTGTCAATGACGGGAAAAAAAAAAGCAGCAGATCGGCGAGTGATGTATTTGTGTGCTCAGCGCGCAGGAACAAGAAATAAAGCTAGAAAAAAAACGGATGACATCATCTGCAGTGCAAGCAGGGTTGTGTCTTTGCACTGAAAAGCATTCCTGGGAAAAAGCCAAGAGTACTACGCAGTAACTTGTAAAAGAAAATCATGGCATAACCAGCAACCAGATCAAGCCATGAAATGTGGGGCTACTTTGGGTGTACACGCTACCTAGTCTGGTATGGTCTCATTGAGAAGCGTAAAGGTACTCTCTACCATGCACAGGATTGTTTCAACTGATTGGACTAATTATATAGCCCATAAGGATGCTCGCTTACTTGCTTATAAGTGAAAACTGTAAACACACTTTTGGCCATATCGACGATAGTGCGCCGCCTTCCTGAACGACTCAGTACACTGTAGTTACGTCTGTTGGATTTGGCAGCTGCAGTTTTGGATATATAAGGACGTTGATTCTTCTTCCTTTGATGTTCTTCTCGTCCACTCTTTCTATCATCATCAACAACATTTCAATCATCTTTCTTCTCTTCTCTCCTACATCCATTCCTAGCTTTTGATAAGCGTTAAGCATCTTTCATATTTATATTTATCTTAGATTTGACATCTACTAGCAACCTCTTTGACAGCGTCTTCGTCCTATCACTTCTTTCCCTTTTTGCACCTCTCTCTTTCCACAAACAAACATAGACACATTCAAAATGGCTAGCCAATCTACCTCGAATCTCAAAGCCGTCCACTTCGGTGCTGGAAACATCGGTACGTCTTCTATTTTCCCCATTTCTCTTTGTTTCTACTCCACGTGAACTTGTATAACTAACAAGCTTCTTTCTAGGCCGTGGTTTCGTCGCTTGCTTCCTCCACGAGTCCGGTTACGAGGTCGTCTTTGCCGATGTGCAGGATGCCCTGATCAACACCCTGAACGAGAACCCTTCGTACAAGGTTATTGAGGTTGGTTCCGAGGAAACTGTCGAGAAGACTATCACCAACTACCGCGCCATCAACTCAAAAACCCATGAACAGGACCTCATTGACGAGATTGCCACTGCCGACCTGGTCACTTGCTCCGTCGGTCCTAACATCCTCAAGTTCATTGCTCCCGTCATTGCCAAGGGTATTGACAAGCGCGCCGATAACCTTGCCCCTCTGTCGGTGATTGCCTGCGAGAACGCCATTGGTGCCACCGACACTCTGGCTTCTTTCATTCTCGATCCCAAGAACACTCCCTCGCATCGTCTGGCTAGTCACGACAACCGTGCCCGCTACGCCAACTCGGCCATTGACCGCATTGTTCCCGCCCAGGATGCCAAGGCTGGCTTGGACGTGACTCTGGAGAAGTTCTACGAGTGGGTTGTTGACCGCACTCATTTCGCTGAGCACTCCGTTCCTCCCATTAAGGGTATCAACTGGGTCGACAACCTGGCTCCCTTTATTGAGCGCAAACTGTACACCGTCAACACTGGCCACGCCACTGCCGCCTATCACGGCTACAACCGCCAGAAAGCCACTGTTTACGATGCTCTGCAGGACAAGGAGATTATGGCCGAGGTCCGCCGCGCCCTGGAGGCCACCAGCAAGCTGATTGTCGAGAAGCATGGCATTGATGCCGAGGACCAGAAGAAATACGCCAACAAGATCATTAAGCGTATTGGCAACCCCCATCTGGAGGACGCTGTCGAGCGTGTTGGCCGTGCCCCTCTGCGCAAGCTGAGCCGCAAGGAGCGCTTCATTGGTCCTGCCGCGGAGTTGGCCGAAAAGGACTACGACATTTCCGGTCTGCTGGATGCCGTCGAGATGGCTTTCCGCTTCCAGAATGTCGAGGGCGATGACGAGAGCGCCGAGCTGGCCAAGATCATGGCTGAGAAGAGCCCCAATGAGGTTGTTGCCCAGGTATGCGGCATTAACACCAGCGAGAAGATTCATCCCTTGCTAGTTGATGTTGTCCGCCGCGTGCAGGAGGATATGGAGGAGTAAGCGATCACTGCGAGATTTGCTTTGTTTGATTTCCTTTGTTCTCTCATGACCCCGCCTGGCTATGTGCATTATCTTTTTCTGTTTTTGGTTTTCTCTTCTTTTCTTTTTTTCTTTTTTCTTTTACATTTTTTTTTGGATACTTTAGCATGGCGTTTATACTCACACTCTCCAAATGAGAGTTCTTTTTGGTTTTTATCTCTTTAGATTTCCATCTTGGATATTGGCTGAAGCAATAGACAAGAATAACATTATTGTCAAACTTTTTCGTGCCTTTTATTTTAAAATGTGACTTTTCTAGTGTTTGGTGTTTGGTGGTTTCCTGAATGTTACCCGCAATTGCCGTGGAATGGCGGTCTAATCGTTTCAATCGTGCTTGCTTTTTCCAGTTTGGGTAACAACGCCACTGTGCAAACGGACAACAATCATGGAGTCTGTTAGCAACTGCCGCAGATATAATACAGCTTGATTTTTCATGGTAGCCATTATAGCAACATGAGAAGTTTAGGTGAGCTCTTTTCCCTCTCCTTTTTCATCACCATGTTGCTTGAGATTTTGCCCATTGAGCCAAACGCTAAAGATGCCCTTGTGAATAATCATCAGTCGCCTCTGACCCGTTCACTTATTTTTCACTGTCTACTATTCCCAAAAAAAAAATGGATGAAGACGATCTCATATGCTTCTCGCCCCCCTCATCACCCGAGCCGACACGGGGGCTGGCGATAGAACCGCCCCTGTTTTCCCTGAACCAGCACTTTGCGCCACTGGTGTTGCCTGGCGGCCTTGTTCAGCTGGCTAATGTATCGTCCTTGGTCCAACCTCAATCCAAGTCTGGTAAGTCGTGGACATTAGGGGGGGAAGATAGCACAGCTAACTGTTACCTTGTAGCTTCAAGCGTAACTGTAATACCAAAAGAAAACGATACGCTGCCGCCTGACGTATCCACAAAACCCCCTCAAGACGCCATAGTGCGCGAGAAACTATTGCCCGACGCTGCTACGCAAAGCGCCAGCTCACTGCTGCTCACAGAAGAAGAAAAGGCATCTGCAGCTGTCTTGAGAGAACTCCCCGCCCCCGCCATAGTCGCTTCATACATCAAAACCCCGCCCCAGAACGAAATCAAATCTCGAGATACCAACGCCTTCAATTCGTTTCTACAAGAGCAATCGCTAGCAGAGGATGTGTCCCACCAGAAGGAAATAAAGCCACGGTCAACTGAGTGGCTGATGCGGCAATCGATGAAAAGAATCATTGAGAGTCCTCGCGAATATCAGATTGATCTCTTTGAAAAGGCCAAGAAGCAAAACACTATCATCGTTCTCGATACTGGTATGTCTGGGCTGACTATATGACAAATGATGGGTGCTAACTCAATATCTAAGGCTGTGGCAAAACGCTTATCGCTGTTCTACTCTTGCGTTACACCATCGAGCAAGAACTTGACAGGGTCTCTGCAGGTCTAGACCGCAGGGTTTCCTTTTTCGTCGTGAGTATACAATCTGGCCGCAGTTCAGGATTTATACTCACAATACTTTTTAGGTCGAGAAAGTCCCCCTTGTCCACCAACAATATCACGTTATCGAGAGTAATCTGTCGTATTCCATCACTCGTGTATGGGGCCATTCCACAGATGATTCATGGGATAAAGCGCAGTGGACCAAGGTCTTGTCGGACAACGCAATCATCGTGTGTACTGCTGCCATTCTCCAAAGAGCTCTTGCCTGCACTTATGTTAAGATGAGTGGCATCAATCTCATCATCTTTGACGAGGCACACCATGCAAAGAAGAATCATCCCTATGCCCGTATTGTCAAGGACTTTTATCTCGAGGAGCCGGAAGCCTCCCGGCCGCGCATCTTAGGCATGACTGCGTCACCAGTCGATACCCAAGAAGATGTGCAGTACGCTGCACAGAACCTTGAGAACCTTCTGTGCAGCAAAATTGCCACTGTTGACAAGGGCACGTTCTACGACGATCTCTTGAATCGAGACCAAGCCCAGATCAAGGTCGAGTACAGCCCTCTTGCTCCCCCGTTCCAGACCAAGTTTGTCAAGAGCATCTCTCATCTGCTTCAGCGCAACGAGGATTTCAGAAAACTCTTGACTTTTTCCGAGGCGGCCGCGTCAGCTCTTGGGCCGTGGTGCGCGAATCGCTTTTGGAAAATCAGCGTCTCAGACACAGACGTGCTGCGTCTTGTGGCCCGCAGCAGCCAGCGAGAGAGTTCCAGGAACTCAGTCTACAAGGATGGGAGTTTGACGGACGGTGTCAATGCTGTGGCTCGGGCTATTCGCGAATATCAATTACCTCCGCTGACCAGAAATAGCCGGTTTCTGTCGTCTAAAGTTATTGCACTCCTCGGGATCCTTAATGAGTTGTTCCAGTATGGCACAGATCACAAATGCATTGTGTTTGTCGATATGCGCTATACGGCAATTGTTTTAGAGGACCTGGTTAAGCAGAGCGTCGTTTTCAATCCGTATTTAAAAGCTGCGACATTGGTATGTTCTTCTTTTCAGTCTCTGCATATCATATTCTAATACTATTGCCCAGCTCGGTGTGTCTGGCGAGGGTCAAGCCATGTCGTATCGCCAGCAGAATTTAACGATTCATCGCTTCCGCAATGGTGACCTGAACTGTCTCTTTGCCACTTCGGTTGCTGAAGAGGGCCTTGATATTCCCGACTGCGACACAATCATCCGTTTTGATCTATACAACACGATGATCCAATACATCCAATCCAAGGGTCGCGCCAGACACAAAGACTCTCGCTACTACACAATGATGGAGCATGCGAATGTTGATCACATTCGCAGAGTCGCGTTTGCCACTCGCGATGCCGTTCTTCTGCGCCGGTTTTGTGCACAGCTCCCGGAAGACCGCGTTCTAGAAGACGCTTCGGTGACTCTTGCGAAATACGCCAACGAACAGGCTCACACAAGCTATGTCATCCCATCTTCGGAAGCGAGGCTTGGCTGGATGCAGAGCCTTGATGTCTTGTCGAGATTCGTTGCCCACTTGGCGACAGATGAAGAGAGACAGCGAGGGATGATTCCTAAAGTCGACTACATGATAGTACCAACCTACGGAGGTTATTACTGCCATATCAGCCTGCCGTCTGCTTCTCCTATTACTTCGCGCAGAGGTTCTCGGCAGCTATCTCGGGCCGCTGCCAAGTGTTCTGTTGCCTTTGAAGTGTGCGTTGATCTCATCAATCAGGGGTTCATTGATGAGTTCCTCGAGCCCACGTTCAAGAGGAAGTTGAAGCTCATGAGGGTTGCCAAGCTCAGTTTCAACAGTGAGAAGACCGATGAGTACAACATGCGAATCAAGCCCAGGTTTTGGCTTGATGTCGAGAATGTAGATCTTGAGTCATATCCTCTTTACGGCGTGGCTCTCAGTCTACTTGATCCTAGTGTCATCTCTCGGCCATCCGCACCGCTGATTCTCTTGTCGCGCAAACGGCTTCCTGAGCTTTCGCCAATCACGCTGTTCTTTGAGCATGACAGAGTGACTGCTGCCAAAATAACCCCTCTTCATGGTACCATTGACAGCTCCAAGATTGTGGGGTTGAAACACTTTACCTTTCGTCTTTTCCGGGATGTATTCAGCAAAGACTTTGTTTCCGATGGTTATCAGCTTCCTTACTTCGTTGCCCCTTCTACACTAAGCAACAACTTCACGGTCGGAGATGTCCAACTCGAGACTGCGATTGACTGGTCCGTGATTCAACAATCGCTGGACCACGATTACTTGGAACTTGGCAATAGCGACCGGCACGACTTTTACCAGGGCAAGTTTTGCATCGATCCATTTGATGGTGGCCGCAAGCTGTATCTTCTGCAAGTGCGAGATGACTTGCATCCTCTGGACCCGGTGCCTGAAGGTGTTGCGGAGCCCAAGTTCCGTGGTTGGAGACGCAGTAAGCGTGACATCAAGGCGTTCAGTTGCAGCATGTGGGGTCCCAATCGTGAAAAGCGTATTTGGTCAGACGATCAGCCTGTGGTTGAGGCCGAGCAAATTTCTCTCCGACGGAATCTTCTTGACAACTCATCTGGTAATGACGATGATCGGAAGACCAATCGCACGTGTTTCATTATCATGGAGCCAATGAAAGTGTCAACGGTATGTTATCCCATCTTCTCACTAAAACAGCAACATCTACTAACAATTCTTCTAGATTCCCTCTTCGACAGTGGCCATGGCTTTCACTTTCCCCTCTATTATCCACCGGATTGAGGACACGCTGATTGCCAAGGAACTGGCAGATAAGCTGACTCTGACGGTTCGGCCCGAGCTTGCGCTTACGGCAGTGACAAAAGACGGCTGCATATCCGACTTTAATGGCATCGACCAGATCAAACTCCACGGCGGAATGGGCGAAAACTACGAGAGGCTAGAGTTCCTTGGCGACGCCTTCCTCAAGATGGCGTCGACTATTGCTCTGTACCTCAACAATAGCTCGTCAGCAGAAGGAGAGTATCACTGCGAACGTGTAGGCATGGTGTCCAACAGCAACATGTTCCGCAATGCGCTTCAGATGGGCCTCCAGGAATACATCCGCACAAGGCGGTTTGACCGCCGCTCGTGGTACCCAGAAGGAGTTGTTCTGCGCAAGGGAAAGTCGCCAAAGATTAAAGATGTGCACAGACTTGGAAACAAGTCAATTGCTGACGTCTGCGAGGCCTTGATTGGCGCGGCGTATCTTTCACCCGACGGCGCTTCAGAGGGCCCGGCTCTGTCGGCAAAGACGTTTGACATGGCGGTAAAGGGTGTTACGATTATGGTCAATAGCGAGCTGCATACGATGACGTGCTGGGCCGACTATTCCCAAAACTACACGCTACCGGAATGGGCAAAGAGTCCGCCAAAAGCATCTCATGTCAAGCTTGCAGAGGAAATTTCCAAGACCACGGGATACAAGTTCAACAATGTCTCGCTAATGCTGTCCGCTTTCAAGCACCCGTCATACCCATTCATGGAGGGTATTCCCAACTACCAGAACCTTGAGTTCTTGGGTGACGCGCTTCTTGATATGGCCATCATCGACTACCTCTTCAAGACGTTTCCGGACGCGGACCCGCAGTGGCTGACGGAGCACAAAATGGCCATGGTGTCCAACCGGTTCCTTGGCTGTCTGTCTACAGAGCTCGGTTTCAACAAGGCCATGTTTACGGCAAGCCCTGTCATCATGACGAGCATGGCCGAGTACGCGCAGCAGCTCAAGACTGCGCGTTGGGCGGCTGAGGAGGAAGCCAAGCGAACGGGGTCCAAGGAGATCAACAAAAACTACTGGGCCAGTGAGTCGATCCGGCCGCCCAAGTGCTTACCTGACATTGTGGAGGCGTATGTCGGAGCCATGTTTCTCGACTCGGGGCTAGACTACAGCGTGGTGTACCGGTTCTTTATCAACTTTGTCAAGCCGTACTTTGAGGACATGGCGCTCTACGACTCGTTTGCTAACCGGCACCCGGTGACGTTTTTGGTCAAGAAGGTGCAGGGCGATTTCTGCTGCATGCGGTGGAACATGATGACGCGTGAGCAGCCTGTGGGCCTGGAGGCGGGCGCCGAGTTGCTCAAGAAGACGTGTGTGGCGGCAGGGTTCTTGATTCACGGACAGGTAGTGGGCGTGGGCGAGGAGGAGGATGTGCGGTTTGCCAAGGTACAGGCGGCGCTGCAGGCAATGAACAGGATTGGCAAGATGTCGCTGGATGAGTATCGGGTGACGTTTGGGTGTCACTGCCGCGATAAAGAGGAGGGAGCTGAGTAGTGGTGAGACAGGCGGAGAGATGATTAGCAGTCAATTACTAAGAGAAGTCACATTGTGGCAGTTGTTGATCACATCGCAAAAACTAGAATGTAAAGGCTACTCTACTGCTGCTACTACTACTAGCCTGTAAGTTGTCATCGGTGTATGTGATGGTTCCTTGTAAGCCAAATCCAATCTCACCGGGAATCCCGCAGTCGCTTAATTGCAGGGCATTGTAGGCGGCCTGTAAACAATAATAGATTTTGGAAAGAGAACAAGATTAACATGCATGCCTATATGCATTCATACATGACGTGAAGCAAAAAGAGTGATTTCCTGATTCCTGAGACCCTGGTTCTGTATTTGGATGTTTTCAATAGAACAAGACGAGAAAAGAAAATCGAGTCTTTTCTTTGGCGATACAAGAACAGCGCATTGAAGGTTCAATAGGCGACTTTCTTTCTAGGTAGTACTGGTAGTAGTAGTAGTAGTAGTAGTAGTAGTACTCGTGCCCGTCCCACTTATCCTCCCTACCAAGATGAAAAGAAGAAGGAAGCTGGAGGAAGAAAGGAAAGAAGGGAAAAAGTCTCGGCTTATACTTCTTTGTTGCCAGCCTTATTATCCTCCGTCGAGCTAAAATTACGAATAAGGAAAGTGGTTGATGGAAAAGTTTGGCAAGTTTGCAGGAAAGTTCGCCGGGAGACGAACAAGCCGGCTATCGATATCCGAGGCTCTGGTCTCGGTGTTTTTTTTTTTTTTTTTTTTTTTCCAATGATGAGTTTTGTCCCCTGACTTTGTTTAAGCCAAGCTTCTTTTTTTTCTTTTTTTTTCTTTTTCTTTTTTTTCTTTTTTTTTTCTTTTTCTTTTTCTTTTTCTTCTTATCTTTCTTCTTCTGCCTTTTTCTATTTTTCTTTTTTTTTTCTTTTTCCTGTTTGCTTATGCCTGGAGCTTCATGTGAGCCGTGCAGCTGTGCATTGCAGCACACCAAGTTAAATCAAAGCAGCACGACAAAAAAAAATAAAGAAAAGGGCTGGAAGGAAAGAAGACGCGGCAGATCAACCGAAATGGCAAAAGAGAAAACGCAACGGCAACGCAACGTAATGCCATCGGACAGGTTGGCACGGGATATCAGTGAGAATGGGTAAATTAACAAGGCTGGTAGAAGAGAAGAAGAAGAAGGAAGATAAATGAAGCTTAATGCTTGGGATATGGGCCAAGTCGGAAGATTTGGATAGCTTGTGGGCTCTTGCGGGACTGTTGTTCATCGCTTGGTGCTGGCTGTTCAGCCTGTTTGACAAAGTGAAGAATAAATGCATTGAGATATCTCCCCATCATCGTTGAATGCTTAGGGGAACGAAGAGCGTGCATGAACATGGGAGATTCCGTCTTTGTTCCCACTTTGATGGGTGAGATTGAAGATGCTCGAGATTGGAGATTGAAGTGGGGACAAAGAAAAAGACGAGGGGTTGCTTGGAAGAAAAGTACATGGAAGAAGAAAAGAAAAAGAAAAGTTACAGATACAAGGCAGTCTCTACATAACTTCCGGGTTCCATGAGAGTAATGAAAAAAAAAAAAAAAAAAAAAAAAAAAAAAAAAAAAAAAAGATACAAGGCTGGCCTCTCCTTAAGGGGAGTTGATAAGTTGGCACTTGCTTCTCTGAAATTCGTAACTTATAGGGAGGCTTGTGGGTCGGAAACTTCTCTGTTCCGGCAAGCGGGACCTCCATGTTTTTTTTTCCCCTCTTCTTTCCTTTTTCTCTGTCCCCTATACTTGCACCGAGAATATCTTTTTATTCTCAGGGCCCTTGCCATTTTCAAGCATAATGGACGTGGTATAGGTTGCGTTTAGTCGGGGCAGCAGTCGCTCTGCTGTGCCTTGCTGGTGCCTACTTATCTTGATTCCTTACCGGCAACAAGAAGATTAAGGGTGCTTGCTTCTACGGAGTGCTCAGTCCTGATTCTTGATTGGGTTGCCGACAAACTAGTACCAGGAAAGAAGTCTGGGCTCACATAAGTGGAAGCAAAAGATTTTTGTCATTTGTGTTAATATTCACGAAATATGTCAATGCAACTTGGCTCTGCTATCCAGCTAAGCCATTCCCACGTCTCTTTGACAGATGGGATTGTATTGCTACTACTACTACTACTACTACTACTACTACTACTACTACTACTACTACTACTACTACTACTACTACTACTACTAGCTCATCCAGAAACCATGAGTTCTTACCCCCAAAGTTCAGAAATGGCGTGCATGTTGACCAAAACCGCATTCAAGGGTCTGAGTGTCTACGGACGAGGGTTATCATGCTAAGAAAACCTGCTACCAGGGAAACGAACCGCTTCTGGCACATTTATGGCTCGGCTTTGATATAGCCCTCACAAAGGGAGTAAATCCAGAATAACATAGGACGGTGATGCACATGTACTAGTAATAGTAGTAGTATTTTGTAATAAGAGAGATGAAATGACAGGATAAGCCGTCGTTCAGTCGTCACCAGCTTATTTCTCTTACGGCGGTTGGACCTCTAGAGATAAATGTGCAGAGTACTTAAGTATGTAAGTAAGCAAGTAAGTAAGTAGTACGCAGTATGTGCTCGCTGGCTCCTTGTATTACAAACGGACACGACACTTCCAAGCAGCTGCCTCGCTTCATCTTTCTTTTCTTTTTTATTCTCCTTCCACGGCCTCGCTAAGTACCAAGCGCCCCTTGCCGATGACGAAAAAAATCAGTTCCTTCTTGTGCCTTTTCCATCTCACTTTCTCTGAATACCAGTTCCTCCTTCTTTTTTCTGCAACGCGGGGGGCCTGGCCAAGATCAAAAACGGCAAGCCGCCGTGGTGGTCCCGGGGTTTTTTTTTTTATGAGGAAGCCATTCGCCAGTTTACTCAACTTTTAACAGCCTTGTTCCCTGTCTTGGTTGACTTCATGAAAACGTTTTGAAAAGAAAGTTTGGACATTTAACCCAAAATGGGCTTTCAATTTGTAGGGTTAGCACAGGTAGGGTTATGGCGCATAAGCGAACTTGCAAGGTTTAATTAAAGCTTGACAGCTTCTTCAACGCAAATCAATCGTGAAATAAGCAATTATCCGTTCCACATAGCAACTAATCAAAGAGTGAGCCACGCCTATGAACCGTGGGCTTGAGAAGCATTCAGCCACGGCGGTAAACCACGAAAAACAGAGACCGAACTGCAAAGGAGAATACAACTCCAAACTGTACGTCTGGACAATCTGCTCTAACATGCACAATCTGCTCTAACATGGACAACCCGGCCTGCATATCGATATACCTACAACACGACAGGTTTTGACTTGTATTGAAGCACGGGACTCTTGTAAGCTGAACAATAGCTTCATCCATGCGGTGGGCCTGAGCTACTTTGTGCAAAATAATCAAGAAAAGGTGCATACAAGAAGAAAGTCCGCTCGGCCGCATTGAGCCTGGGGAAATTGAGCTTATAGCCAATATCATAGGCTTCTGAGGCGCTATAATGAAATTTACAAATACTACTCTTACTCTGTCCGCAGTATACTCAATGCTTTATAGCACTGAAGGCCCGGAGGGGAAAGTGTTGTTGAGTACAGAGTACTTGGACTTTGCATAAGAAACACGTCCAGTAAGATGTATAATATACTCCACATCGGCCACGGACGTCTCTCGAGACATGGAGGGAACTTTAACTGCGGGCAAACTTGTCAATCGCTTTCAAAAATTACAAGGAAGTAGCATGTCGGGAAGTGTCAATATATCGAAAATAGCCTTTTTTTTTGAGAAATCAGCGAGTAAGCGAAGTAATAAGCGCAAGTAAACATGGAAGACGGGTCTGATTTGAGCTGCATGAAGACAATAGTGTGTCCGTGTGCGAGATTTGATAACTGGCATTACCGTAGTTAGCAGTTAGTGACAGCAGTAGTTACTACTACTATACTAGTAGTTGGCATGACGAGATGACAAGAACGGGCGTAAAATAAAGTCGCAGTTGTCCAACCAAAATACATTGGTACGAGTCGAACGTCATTTTCAGTTTGGCTAGAAATAATGTCACCTTAATCATTTAAGTCCGCCTTTTGAAACATCAGACAACACTTTTGTCCGTCGGGCAGTTCGTCAGCCTAGTACCTGTTTTGTTTCTCAGCTACGATTTTCGTTCATTAATATTATTTTTGCCCTTTAGTCGAAACCAGAGATATGCAAAGTCTGGTTCGACGTTGGCCAGAGCGCCGAGGTAAATAAGCCGAAGTACAGTACAGTACAGTACAGTACAGTACAGTACAGAAAAATAAATGTAACGTCAAAAAGCCAAGGACTTTGGAGAGAAGCTTAAAGGTTGGACTTGGACTTGTACAGTAACACTAGCTGCTGCGTGTTAAGTAAGAGGCCTCTTTGGACTTGAGTACTCAAAGAGCGGCATTTACGACCAAGTAACAGCTCTACTCCGTATAACGCTCAACCGTGCTCAATCTAGCCTTGCCTGTTATGGCATAGCCGGAATATGCATGAGGCTATTTATGAAACTATAATTGAGGTGAATAAGTAAGCTTCAAATTACGGTGTAGATAGGGATTTTGCTCACGCTGCAGGGCCGTTATAAACTAAAATAAGGTCAACAGCACGCTCTGTGTCGTGATTGATGTTTGAGTTCAAGATTTGTACCCAACAATACATTTATTCCTATTCCCTCATACAAACTGTCATTTATGCAAGTATGCTGCAGCTGGCCCATGGCCTGTATTTTCTCAGGCCTTTTTGCAGAACTTGATACACGATGCAATTCCAGCTGAGAAGCGGGTGGGCTGTTCCGGTACCTGTTACTTTCCCAGTGACTGGGCATGGCTGCCATATGCAGGTACAGGCTACAAAAATAAATAGTACTTGCATAACCTATCCGGCATTAGAAGCCATTTCCCAAGTCCCGCATACGCATATTTTTAGGGGTTAAAATACCACTGAAGGGGCCAGGAAGTTAGGTTAGCGAGGGTTTGGTAGGGAAGAAGGCAGGAAAAGAAACAAGGGTTTTTTTATTTTATTTTTTTATACACATGTTACAGAACGGCTGTAAAGTACTAGCTTGAAGACCAGGTCAAGTGGAAAGGAATCGGCTTAGGAGAAATGGGAAGGGGAATAAGAAATAAGAATGAATAAAACATGGCGAGGGGCTGCCTTGACAGGTCCTTTGTTCCCTTGGACTTTTTTTTTTTCTTTTTTTTTCTTTTTTCTTTTTCTCTTTTTCCTCTTTTTTCTTTTCTTTTTCTTTTTTTTTTTCCCTCTTTTTTTTTCTCTTTTTTTTTTCTATGGGCGATCACGACGAGTTGGAAAAAAAAAGCCGTATTTGCAAGTTCTGTTTGATCTGCCTACACAGCATATAAAGCCTCAGAAAACACAACGTCCATATTCTGAGACTCGTTATTTTCTTGTCACCCTCCTTGGAACACAAACAACTGTTGACCGAGCTCTCTTGCCGATTTCTTGTGCTCTGTGGCCTCTGATTTTTAATCTCTGTGCCACATCAATAAGATGGCCGCGCATGACTCGTGGTGGGCTGGGAAGTTTAACGCTATGTGCCAAAGCAAATTCGACTTTATCTGCAGCGGTTGAAGTTCATGCACAGAGATCGAGTGAACCAAGGACGCAGACTTTACAATTAATCAATCATAAACCACGAAATGTTCTTTCTAAAAGTTTCAAGAAATACTACAGAGTCAGTTAGATTTAAAAAAAAAAACGAACACCATCTCCGCATCTGTACAACTCCACAAACCCGCGGGTTTGATCGACATCTGAAGATTTAGCGGGCTTCAGCTAAGAACGGCTGAAAAGCACAAACCGCATCAACTTTTCTCTTGACTTTGCATTTTTTTTTGGGGCGGAGACACGGGAAATTGTATTTATAACACACGTTATTGACGAGATTGAGAACAGCACGATAAACGAGCTAGCTAAACCACAGCACCGATCCTAGTAGGAGTAGTACTCTCTGCACGGAGAATAATTCACCGGCTTGATCTCTCAATTTCCGTTCTCGCTTGACCTTTGTCTGCTCTTCACTGAGGCGACCTGAATCGAAACCTGAAGTTGGGATTCAACATCAGACAAACAACTTTAAGACTGGACGAAATAGATAACATTAATGGGCACTAGGTTTAAAACGTTGGTGTTGATGTTAAGTTTATCTGGCCGGCGATGAATGGCAAAAAAGCCGAGACAAGACAAGGCAGGTAAAGTGGCAAAATAGCAGCGAGAGACATGCTAAGAAGCTCTGGAAAGAGTTAACAGAAGTAGCTGTAAGGGAGGACTGGATCCGTTTTGTTAGCGTCAGGGTCTTTTTTTTTTTTTGCC
>LKBB01000013.1:0-11971 GCA_001513885.1 Thielaviopsis musarum
GGGGGGGGGGTTTTGCTGTCCTTTTATACAGGCAGCTAGTCTTCTCGGTTGCCTAAGCCGGTATGTGCAGCTCTTCATTACATGAACAATAAACACACACGCCATCAGTCAATGACGCCTCATTCATTCTTTCCGAGCTATGTTCAGCAGGTTGTCTTTAGTTGCTTGGCCAGCCAATATGTAAAATAACAGCCAGCCAGTCAAAATGTAAGCAAGCCTCCTCTAATAGACACCGCCTCGTACATTGTACAACGCCACTTTGCGATCGTACGGGTCGGTCGAGACTCAAATAGAAACTCTAAGGACAAAGACAAGCATAACACCGAATCAAGCAGTATCGGGAGTTAAACAGAAGGCTACTTACAAAACTTTACTTGCAGGGTAGCTCGCAGATGTTTAAAATGACCGTTGGTAGGCCAATCAAATCTTGGTAGTGCATAAGTACGTAGCACGACAGCTCGTATCGCAAGGAAGGAAGAGAGTAAAACAACCGTATAAAAACTAGCAAGTCAACGGTCTTTCTCGCAACTTGAAAGGCATTTAAACACGGTGAAATTCAAATTAAACGACAGGATACACAACCTGATGGTACTCGTCGTGTAGCTGTCGACGATGGAAGAACAACATTGAAAAAAAAAAAAAAAATATCGGCTTAACGGCGTTACTGACAGGGATTCCACTGCTGGTACTTTGGTTTTAGCGACGAAAAAAAACGGCCACTAACACTAAAATCGGCCGAAGAATCGAAGGGCTCGGTAGAGAAAAAAAGAAGTAGCCGGTAGGATGTGAATTTGTGATGACAAACGAGACAAAAATATGACTTGCAGAAAAGTTTTCACTAAAGAAAATCGAGCATGAGGGAGAGGGAGAGGAAGAGGAACAGAGGAACAGAACCTGAAGAGGCTGACCAAAGTTCAATGTGATTTGAGAAACCGGGCACATTGTGAATTTTAAGTCAAGCTTTTTTTTTTCTTCTTGGCGATGCTATTCTAGAAGGCATCATGATGTACTCACGTCTGCCCCAAGGTTACAGCACACCCAGAACACATCAACTACTAGTATTCGTAAAATCTAATTTCAAAAAGACCAACTTTGATGCTATATTCCCAGGATGTTGGTCGCAAGCTGTTGGGCTCAGGCTTTCTGAATTAGACGCGATAATAGGTACAACACCACCAACGCTGCTACAAACCAGCATCTTCCTTCGGGCCCGCACACACTGTCGTGAGTTTGTCACGCGTTTTTTTTTTCTTCTTCTTTCCTCTTTGTACTTTAAGCTTCCGAGATTCCAGCGACTAGTGAGGAGTGATCAATTATCTTGGCGGCCCGCCTTGCATTTTCGTCGTCAATGTCCGTTGTGCTTCATCTTCTTTTTTTCTTCTTCATCCCATTTTCCTCAGACTTGCCTTGTCAACTGCGGCGTAGCTCGGCTTCTTGTTTTGTGGATGGTTCAAATGGGGAGTTGGCTCTAGCCCGCCACTCTTTTACATATCGTGGCGATACAACTGCAGCATATGGAGACGTTACGTATGTACTATTAGTACTAACCTGTACTCCATACAGAGTATCAAGTGCAATTGCATTCGCAATCGATTCCCTGAGACTTACACCGCCTACTTCACGTGCGCGTCAGACTTTTCTTTTACATTGCTATGAATCACAATAAGAGCAAGTAATTATTGAGGCTGACAGCCAACTTGAGTCGTCAACTTACTTACTTAATTACTACACACTTAAGTAAGTACTTACGGAGAGTACATACGGAGTACATAACTAGAACCCCCTGCAATAGCGTATACTTCATCCAAGATCAGCCCCTGACTATTGCCCCGGGAGAAAGAAAGAAAAAAAAAAGACAATTGAAACCTGAAAATTGAAACCTGAAAATTGAAAAGTCTGGGCAAGAGGGTGTACTGTACCAAAACTGGTGGGCTGCCGCAACGTGCATATTAGTCTTGCTGTACAAGAGCCAAAAATAGATATTTTGGTGTCAGATTTATGCGTTGCGTATGCATAAGAAAGTTGTGCCATTGGAGATGTCTCCATTCTACCCAGCAGAAGTGCATCTATTGTTTTTCTTCAGAATCAATGTGAACGTCTTTTTATTCTCGAATGCTAAGGATTCATGTCTCCTTTTGCCGGAGTTGGTGGGCGCCCATGCTCTTATTCCTTGTATTCCGTCCATTTACTTATTCCCCAGTTAGGCCTCTAACATATACCTCCCCTGCCGACTTTTTGAACTTCTCTTCCCATCTGCTCCTCCATCTGCTGCTGTAATCACCTCCTGTGAAACCGTTTAGCTCGGTCTTAGTCCCCAATTTCAAACCTCGCGCTTATGTAAACTCAGATGCAAAGCACAGCATCTTGTTAACCCCAGGACGGCCGGTTTCCCAGGAAACAAAAAGCGAAAATCCCTATCTCCTATACGCACAAACAGAGCGGATACCTAACCAGGGTGCTGTTGTGGCTGTGGTAATTCCATGTTAGTTCTTGGTCGCTTTTGATCACCAAGCCTTGGAGTAAGCTAGCTTGTCCTTCCAGCATTGAACTCTAGAAGTTTCTTGCCTATTTGCCTAGTCTTCCTCTCGGCGGGAATGCATGCGAGGGGAGTGGGCAGAAGTACTGCTAGTACTGCTAGTAGTAGTACAAGTAGTACTACGGAGTACTTACAGCCAACCATGAGACCCCTGGTCAGCAGTTGCCAATTCAGCATATTTAAGTACTTAAGTAAGAAAGTAAGCTTTTGCCGCGTGGCGGAATTGTGGGTCTAGGGTTAGGGTCAGTATTCCGGCTGATCTTCGGAGGATTAAGGCAGAATTTGCATGGTACAGGAGAAGTTTGATGGAATGGTGAGGGGTTCATGATTGAAGAGGAGGCATGAATCTGAATATCTTATTTGCTATTTGAAGTTTTTGCTGTTTTATTTTTGTTTTGTTAATTTTGTTAATTTTACTGTCATCTCTACATTCCCTTGATTGACCTCTGGTAGATCAACCCTTACTTGATGTGTGTAACCCCGCTGCATTTAACTGACATACGG
Source organism: Thielaviopsis musarum (assembly GCA_001513885.1). Taxonomy (NCBI): domain Eukaryota; kingdom Fungi; phylum Ascomycota; class Sordariomycetes; order Microascales; family Ceratocystidaceae; genus Thielaviopsis; species Thielaviopsis musarum. The sequence goes on from LKBB01000013.1 coordinate 3,041, forward strand.
CACTTTGTCACGCTGTTTAATGCATGCTTCTGATTCTGTAGTTCCCAATTTCACCACCAAGAAAAGAAAGCATGGGAACATTTTGCTGTATGTTGGTTAAATGCGGCGGGGGTTACGCACGTCGAGTAAGGGTTGATCCACCGGAGGTCGATCAAGAGAATGTAGAGATAACAGTAAAATTGACAAAACTAACAAAACAAAAATAAAGCAGCAAAAACTTCAAATAACAAATAAGATATTCAGATTCATGCCTCCTCTTCAATCATGAACCCCTCACCATTCCATCAAACTTCTCCTGTACCATGCAAATTCTGCCTTAATCCTCCGAAGATCAGCCGGAATACTGACCCTAACCCTAGACCCACAATTCCGCCACGTGGCAATTTCCACTCGAGATTAGATAATCACTCTGCAGAGTTGTGTCTTCATGATTGGCTGCTGAATTTTCACTTTTTTTTTCCCTCTCTTTCTCTTGAGATTTTCCCCGAATGGCCCTAATGTTTCTCCTTTTAGAGTTTACGCTTGACGTTTTGCAAGACCATCGCATTCTTTGGAACCGTCGAACGATATTAGTCAGGAACACTTTTGGCCCAGTTTTGCGCTACCCGGTGCTTAAATTAGTGCGAGACCGACCAGCCATACGCTAGAGGGTCGTCGTTTTTCACTGTGTTGATTAATGGCACAGGGACACGCCTTAGACAACCAACCCAACACAGAACGTAGAGCAAACATAACCACGGCGTACTTTCATTATGAGTATCCTCTGGGCGTATTTTATTCCAGTCTAGGGCTTTCCACCGGTAGTTTCTGTTACGTTATATTGTCGTGGAATGAACAAACATGATAGACACCGGTGCGCCCTCCAAGGTTCTGCATGTCGAGGGACAGCAGGTAGGGAAATGCGTACTCTCAGATCAGCCATCTCGCAATTTTCAGCCCATGTGTCGCGTTCAACGATGTCGCTACTGTGGCTCATCGGTATATTTTATTCCCCGAAAAGACCACGGACTTCAAATCCTCTGTAGTCTGGCTTCCCGCAATGCTTTCGCTCAATGTGTTCTGTGGCTGTCAGATGTAGAGATGTCAAGACACTCTATGTAGATGCTTCAGCTTGATCTGGCGTTGGTCTTTCGGCTGTAGCAGTTCATTACACGTACCCGTACCACTAGCCCGAAAAGTGATATGCCTTTATAAGCCTCCTTCCCGAGCCCGACAGTGAAAACAAGGCGCCATGTCGAGGGACACTAGAGATTTCTACTTCCACTAGTGCCATTAGAAACTGAGGATCATCGCCAGGCTGACACAACATCTCACCTGGCTCATTGAGTCTTTTGTTTCTAACTGCCAATACAGCAGGAAATGTGGGCAACAAATACCTACCTGAGGCTCTATGCTGACCGCATCGCATTTTGTGTTTTCAACTCCAAAAATAACAACAATAAAGAGCTACTGTAGCATTTGCCAAGCTGCTCGAACGTTGCTTACATGCATGCTTTTTGAGACGCTCCTTTGTTAAGTACTGCGTAGTAGCAGTAGTAGCCACCAACCAGCAACTTGACATGTGGCTTCACTCGGAAACAATAGAAAGCTGCATTCCTAATGGTACCGGGCCTTGGTTGCTACGCAGTCGTTCTGTCGTGATGACGAAGCGCTGATCGGCACTAATAATTTGCATCGACGACATTCGACCAATGTTCTTTGTGTCTGGGATTTTTTCATGCATACAAAGCATGCAATATGCGACTTCACACGTACTACGAGTTCCTACAGGGAGACACCAGCCCAGACTTAAACTTATATAGCATCGTGTGCGCGTGCATCTGTGATCTCCCTTTTTCAATGGTCCAGCATTTTATTGAAACCTGTTTAACAAAGCTATTGACTGGCATAGGACTTTGCGATTCAATCCAACTTAATCTGCCTTGCGTATGAACTACTAGTAGTAGTACTAGTAACTAGATAACCACGCTTAGAGCGCTTAGATCGCCAGTCGGCTATTGCCTGCATGTCAGGACTTCAGACCTTTGACAGTTATTACCATTCAACGTACTTAAGTACGTACCATCTTCAAACAATGTGGAGTGCCCTCGCGGCCCACAATCATCTAAGAGACATCATTTATTTTCTGTCGTCCTCTAACCCGCTCTCTTCCCCTTTCTCTCTCTCTCTCTCTCTCTCTGTTCATTTGATTTCCATCCCTTCCCGCCCCCTTCTTCTCATAAATCTCCCTCACACAAGCAGCAGCACTCAATTTTGGAGCCTACTTTTCAGGCCTTCCCGAAGAGGAAAGTCTAATTGAAAATCCAAAACTCGCCGATATAGGCTTGAAACTCCTATTTTGACGACGTGTGGTAATAAGGTGATTTTGTAAGTATGTAGCAGTACCAGAAGTATAGTCGTGTGCAACAAATAGGCCTGTTAAAACCTAAAAGGGCGTTCGGAATGGTACTGTGTAGATGGGTTGGTTGCAGACTGCATAAGCATGGCAAAGTGCTGTTACTATAAGTATAGGAATAAAGCTAGGCTCAACTTGCTGCGCCACACACATGCGAATTTTTCGCTTTTGCACATACTTTGTACGTACAATGTTTCGATGTGACTTTAGCATTCCAGTCGGGAGCTTAGATGAGTCTCCGCATCTTTATCCGGACTTACAGAGCACACTTCACATGCACTTACGCAGTTGCTTGCTCTAAAGACTTGTCACGCGCTTAGTCTACTGCAAAGTGCTCCTGTGCACAGAAATAGAAGCATGGATAGTCTAGTGAGCCAGAACAGCAGGTCCAAGAGAGCTTACAGGAGCGGCAGGTATGAGTGGGTGGGCGAATTGTGGTACTGCATAATAGGCTTTGTTCTACTCAGTATAGTCACACATACACTCAAGGGTGGGCCTGCTGCTATAGCTTGTCTGGCAAGAGCCACTCATTACATATATTTTAGGGATTAAGAACGATTTCCCGAGCTAGTGCTCACTCTTTGCCATGTCTGGCTGGTTTATGAACGAGACACGACTTATCAAAAAGCTCGTGAATTAGGCCTGCGACCTTGTCATTGTTAAAATAGCACAATACTCAATATGCAATAGCTCTGGAGAGTACTGACTTGGAAACTAAACATTGACTCGGACCTAAGCATAGCTTCGGGGGTATGAAAATATCCTTCTGTCTTTTACTTAGATCATATATCGTTACAAGCAGAAGTCCACATCCACGTCATATATAGATAATCTCACAGTAGTTCTTCACGTGTGCTCTCGACATATGCTAGAAATTCACAAATCTATATAGATCAGATGAGTCCTGTTCATTCGGCAGTAGATGCATAAGCCACGAGCTTTTTTATTTTTCGAGCTACCGCTACTGGACCTCTCTCTTTCCTTCTTGGACCAAGTCTAGTGGTCCATGCCACTTCTTGTTCCCCTTAATGGCGTTGCAGCTCTGCCGCCACTAACACGTAGGTCCCAGCCAGCAGAGGCAGTCATATTCGCCCGTTAAATAAAATCTCGCGTTGACTACCTCCATAAGAAAGTCTGGGCCAAGCCACAGGCTTCACTCGGCCACCCCCATTACCTACAAACTATCCTTTTTCATCTACCCTGGAAGACTAGTGTGTCGCCTGAGGTCTCACGATAACAGGACAAAGAAGGCGCCTCCACTACGTTCGTATGGAGTCACTATGGTACACCTGAGGCTATCATGAATCAACCAAAGTAACACAGGTAGCCTCGCACAAACCATTCGATGTAGCTTAAGTATAACGTTGTATTATGTCTTGGGTGGTTCTTTTGAACCTGACCGTGTCTCTTATGAGCCGGTTCTTGACCTGATCTGTACAGTTGGTTGGAAGACTCCTGTTTCTCAATGTTTTAGACTAAGTGGTGAGATTCAGGTGGCATTGGAACAGCGCAACCGATACTGCCATGTAGCACTCGAGCCAAGAGTGTCTTTCATAATTGCATGATATGTGGGTTTAACCAAACCCCGTGTCAGATATATATTCAAAGTGTCAGTTACGAAGTGCTTTGCTAGCTCTCGCAGCAAATTACAGTTTACGTGTAAGATACATCAGGTTTGCTTTAGGTTGGTTGCACAGTTAGTCTTTGTATATGATGACACGATTTGTTTACGTGGCGTCGGTTTTGAAGTACTCGCAAAATCATTGGGAATTGTCTTCGAAGTTTTGGTTTCCGTGATTTACGTCTCCAGTATGTCGATCAGCCCACTCACCTGAATACGGCTCATGGTCTTGAGTCCGTCTACGTGTCACTTTTTCATATCTTACCGCGACTGGCAGATTTTTTCGGCTGTAAAGTTTGGCTGGACTAGCCCATGGCATAGGTTTGGTCAGATCACTTTTTCTCTCCGGTCTTCTTGGGCGCAGGTGAAGATCTGTTTCAGCTCGGACCGCAACGGAACGATGTAGCCTCTTATCATGAAACAAATCTGTTTTCGCTACTACTGGAGACCTCTGTTGATTTTAAGGAAGCTTAACATTGCTTAACAGCATAGCTCAAGAATCTACAACATGAGAGATTCATGATTGATGAGGTCTCGCCCGTTCGTGAATTATCGCGATATGGTGTAAATTTCTGGAGGGTTAGGGTCTGAGTTGCACAAACAGGCCAAAAATATGCAGACGTGTGATTGCTGGCTGGCTAAACATGTGATCATCCACATTCGAGAGAAATCACGTGTTGCTCCACCCTACAGCTCTTTCAAGCCACCAGAGTTCGTGGCAGTCAATGACTTGCTGTAGTTGAAGTTGAAAAAATGGCATGCGGTCTTGTCGCGGGATGGTAATATTGACGGTGATATAATAGACAGTGTAATAATGCATTTAGTCTTTAGCAGGATATGCAGCGTCGAGACCAAGAAAGGTAGGTTATTGTCCCTAGGGTGAGTATGAGAAAGTATTTGATGGAAATCTGACTCTTTTGCCCTTCTTCATAAGACTCACTGCACTGCTTATATTAATTACATATGCCTTCAACCAACCAGGGCTTACCAGCACATACAGCTAGAGGCAAAGTCTGGTGCTGAAACTGCTAGGTGCTGCTGGCAGCCGTCGGCTAATAGCCGTAATGCAGCAAGATGCAAAGTCATAGGTGATTATCAAAAACCAGTCTACAAATGCATAAGTAGAACAAGTGAAGGGTTGTTGGATTGCATAGAATTCTTTTTGTCGTGGGCGAACAGGGCGCAAGAAACCCCACCATTTCTTAAGATCTCCACCAACGACCGGCTGGACAAAAGCGAGGCTTAAAGGCCCAATCTTAAAAAAAAAAGTCATAAAAGACAATATGGATATAATTGAAATACAGCCTTGCTGTTTTGGGGGGGAAAATGGCCATGTTTAAAGCCCATTCTGTGCACAATACTGGGCTTACTGCTGTACCCGCCTGTGTCGCAACAGCTGCTGCGTCGACGTAGAACGGCATGCAGAATTACATCTCATCCAGCACCGCATTTCTCACTATGTTACACAGACAAGGTGTCTCAAGGACTCGGGCTCTTGCGGATGGATGTCTTGAAAGCCGCCAAAATAAGGGAAGGGGCGTGTCTCCAAGGCAGCGCCGCCGTTCCAAAGTTTTTGCCCTTTTGGGCTTCTAGCCCTTTTAAGTAAAGTGTCTGGTACATTGGCCCCCTCCAGGTACCCATGTTCGTTGGAGCCTGGGTGGCTCTCGCTATGCACCTTGAGTCAAATTCTCGGTGAGTAGCAAGCTTCTCGTTGATCTGACACCAAAACACCACACAAACAAGCCAGGCTAGTGTCGTGTTGAGGTTGATACTTTTGGATAGGGTTGCAATGCGATGCACATGTACTTACTTTGTACTTAGAAAGCGACACATGCAACGAAGGCTAGCGCGTCCCGTGCGGAAACATGCATGCATATACTTTAGACAGGTGCGGACTACAGTATCCACGCTTGCTGCATTTCTGTAGAAAAGTATCAAATGGCTTTTCTTGGCCGTTTTTTCAACGGGATTTGTCAAGGCATCCGCTTGATACGCCGCATACCGTATGCTATGTTCTCATCTTCATGCTGGCCCACGGGCCCAGTATTTTCTGTTCCTCTTTCATTGTCTTCCTAGTCCCTTTGACTTGTCGCATCACAAAACCGGCAATATACTCAACATCTACGACCACGCCCTATGCGCGTATTGGGTCCTTTTTCCTACTTTGGTAATGGTTTTTTTGTCTGCTTTGGCTTGTTTTCCCACATGCAGGCCATCGCCAGCAGTACATGACAGATTTTCGGTGAGAAACCAGGGTCTGATTCGGCCACTGCTCTCGTTTCGAGCGCCGGACAAAAACCTGCACCCAAACGAACGCCCTCTCTTCTCTTTTATACACACACACTTGCGACTTATACTACTGGTAGTAATACTTGTATGTTTTTCATTCCTTCTAATTGTACCGCTTATTTCAAAGAAAAACAAACCTGCGGATCTGAGACGAGACCAGCGGTATAGTCGGACGAATCATGAGCTATCACCCTTCCAAAAAAAGAGAATTATGTGAGAGTCATACTACTACTTAAGTATGTAGTATATGCATGCTACCCATCTATCCACACGCGAAACACCACCGCGATTGAATTTACGAATATTTGCGGCGTGATTGCCTCGTAGAGATCATTATTGCGCGTATTTGCGCGCAAGAATGGGGACAGACGCAGTGAGAGAGGGCTGAACAGAGAAAAGGGTGGCTACTAGGCCTGACCTGGATAATGCGTTGCTGAGAACAAGATACGCTTGGTGTGTAAAGCAGACTAGAGTAATATAAGACAACACCTTTAGTTAGTTAGAAGCCAACAAAAGAAACGCTAGCCAAGGTGTATGGGCGTTCGCGTTGACGGCGGAGATTAAGGCCCGGTAAGAACCCTAAACGGCATGCAAAACCCTAGATCTTAGCACAGCCGCCTTGCCAGAGAACTTTGCGTAGCAGGGAAAGAAACTCAGCATGAAAGCCCATGAGAGGGAATCACATCTATGAAATTCATCTGCGGGCAAAAAAGCCGTCTTGTTGAGCGGAGCTAAAAAAAACAAAAAAAAAACAAAAAAAAAACAGAGGAGCTCTAAAGCACACCCCCCCCCCAAGGGAGCAAACCTGGGTCGGCAAGAAGCTGCAACAAAAAAAGGGCATGGATTTGGACGCAAATAAATGGTTAATAGTGATTGACAGGCAGATTTTGTGTCGCTCGCGACATGCTGTGCTGCCGTTTGTGCTGCAAGTTACAAGTGCAGTGCGATTTGCAGGACAGGGAAAAAGCAGGCTTGCTGTACTTCGGTCGTGTTAGTTTCCTTTTTGGCCATGAACCATCCCATGAAGCATGGACAAGGAACCGGACAAACGTCAAACTTGACGGCAGCTCCCGTGGTGTAGATGCTCTTTTTTTTTTCCCCCCAACTATCGTGGCCGATACTCCCCGAATATCTTGCTCTCCGGCTAGCATTTGCGTCTTTTCGTAGCTTTCTCGGGCTATCCTTTTAAGGCCTGACGTTGATATTGAGCTCCACACGTGATTTCCAACTGTGTGTTTCCCGTGACAGACGCTAACTCAAGAGTTCAAAATTCGGTGATAACTCGAGCTCTTATTGGTCAATTGAGGATGGGTCCACATATATCTGGCCAATGGCATAACAGCATCCAACGTTGCGACAGGGGTCTGGGGTTGAAGATGCAGTACGAAAAGCTTCAAAGAATGGCGGGTTTGATATGAACATATACATTCAATATAGCAGCAAATACAGCAAAAAAGAACCTCCGGATGGCTAGAAAGATGAGGAGCAGGAAGAAGAGGATGAGAGCCCAAGGAGCGACCCCCCCCTCCGCACGCTTCCGGGTGAGGATAAAAGGGATAATTTCGAGACGGGACTGATATTCTTTTTCTTTAATCAAACCATCACAAACCTCACACCCCTCGAGATCATTGCCTTTACGCTGTGTCCCCTCCAAGAACTATCCATCCATCCATCCATCCATCCATCCATCCATCAGACTGCTCCCTGTCTGTGCCACAGGAAAAGAATCACCGGGATATAATCTCATTGTTTGTTTCTGTCTCCCTTGTCCGCCTGCCTGCTCCGTCTTCGAGCCACACCCTCCCCCTCCAACCATCACCAAGTATCAGTGACTTGGTAATTTGCTCTTGGTCACCCTCTCTTGCCTCACTTCCCACCCTTGCTTTTTGCCTTGGGACTCTTGTTGAGCGTACCAGCATCATCAGCAGCAGCATTAGCAGATCTTATTTGCGCAAACTAGCTTCCCCGGTCGTCTGTTTGCGAATCCACACACCCCCAAGTCTCTCTCTCTCCCCGTCCGTGCCCACACCCGCAAGAGCAAAACCGCTCTTTCAGAAAAACTATAAGATGGCGTTCCCGGATAACTCTACGTCGATGAGCCCTGGCGACGAATACTTTGATTATAGCCAGTGGGCCCACGATATGTCCTCCTCTTCTCCCCCTTCTTCTTCATCTTCTTCCTCGCCGCCCTCGCCCGGCTCAGCCATGTCCTCTGATTACGGTTTCGCCAGCACCAGTCCCTACTCTAGTGGCTCTTCGCCGCCTCACTGGGACGGTGAAGTTTCAACGCCTCCTTCTTCCACTTACTCTGATGGCGCCGACTCGCCAACTTCATCGGTATCGTCCAAGAAGAGTCGCTCGCGCCGTGTCGAAGACCGTGAGAAGACCGCCAAGGTCCGCGATAACAAGGCGTGTCTGCGCTGCCACATGCGCAAGGTTCCGGTAAGTTCTTCTTCAGTCTTCCCTTGTTTGAATTTCTATAACATCAATGACCCTCTGTATTATAAACATTTTCAAAATTATATACACTTCTGTTTTGGGCAACTTTCTTATACGTTTGGTATAAGTCGACCAAAAGCGCGGGGGTTGCTATTTTGGTCTTGTGCACCCCCCCCCCCCCCCCCCC
>LKBB01000013.1:21994-39142 GCA_001513885.1 Thielaviopsis musarum
CCCCCTGGTGCGTAATTCTCTGGTTGTGGGTTGAATTTCATCCCTGGGAAGCCTCTATTTCTTCTGTATTTGTGCCACCTTCAAGGGCTCATGTCGAACCAGCCTCTCTATTTCTACAGTGCTTCTTTTGCTCTCTCGACAAGTCCTTGTCTGCCACCATTGAAGCTCAACCAACAGGCCCTTGTCCTGTCCTTGCTTGACTTTGGCACCGTTCTGTGGCGCTTAATTTACCGGCATACCTGTGCGCAGCAGCATCCGCATTGCATTTACTTGCATTGATTGTTTGCGCCTCGACCTTTTGTGGCACTCCTATTTCCTTGTTCTGTTCTGGCGCCCAGGATTTCCGTCTGTATCGTGGTTTGCGAGAAAGTCAGAGTCGTTTCGTTTTTACTTTGTTTCGAGTAATTCAGAACTCTGCGCTTTGTTTACTTTGGTGATATCATCGACAGCCTGAAATTAATTTTCCTTTATTTTTGAGGTGTGGTGGCTTTTATTTTGCTGCCTGTTTCTTTTTTTTTTTTCTTATTTCCTTTATTTTCCTTTCCTTGCTCTGTGCTCGGTTGTGTTCTATTCCTTTTTACCAGAACCAGGGTCACGACATTCCAAGACGCGCGCACATCCCTTGTTTCTTTGCTTTGCTTTTCTGCTTTGCTTGACCCTTCCTGTTTATCTACCTGGGACTGCCGCTGCTGCTTTGTTTTCCATCCTGCTCTGTAGCCGCTTTCTCGATCAATTCGCGCCGGTTTGTCCAGCAGACTTTCACTCGCAAGCAATTGACCTAACTGTTATTTTACTGGCCTTTTGTTTTGTCTTGATATTTTTTTATACTTTACTTTTACACAAGGATTACCAATCTGCGCCTGTCGCCAACCACCGCCATGAACAGCCTCAAAGGCGCCGTAACTCTCCCGCGAGGGTTTCGCCTCAACGATACAATTACCACCGACCTTAACGGACCTGCGATCCTGCCTTCAACTCCGGAGCCCATGGCCCAAGACACCCGCGAATCCACGCCGATTGCGCGGCCTCCGTCGCCACCGCGCCAGCGCATGAAACTCAAGAAGCGCAACCTGACGCTGCTAACTGCGCCGACACAGCAATTTCTGGCGTCTGTTGAGGCCGCCGACATGCCTATTCCCAGTATTGAAGAGCCCGACCCGAACGCCCTGGAAGAGTGCGAGTCGGCAACGTCCATGACGTACCCCGTCATGACTAGTTTGGCTCAGATGAACGACGGATCACTGGCCGTTCCTAGACTTCGAGGCCGCGCCGTCACGCCCCGGACTCCTATGCCTGGCCACGCGCCTTCTCTTTCTCCTAGCCGCTACCCCGACTGGTCCATCGACTCCGCTGCCGAGCACGAATCGTCGCCCGAGTGTGAATCTAGCAGACCATCTACCGCCCGCTCGACCTTGACCAGCGCATCGGTCTTTAGCCGTGCGTCCATTCTCTCTGATGAGGCGACCTTTACCGACCCCGATGCCAAGCCGGCCGGCTTTGGCCTTCTCGGCACGCCGTTTGAGGCCATTCCGGTGCATACCAACTACGATTCTGATATTGTCATGGAAGACCACCCCGAGCGCATCAAGTCGCGCAAGGCCCCCTGGACCAAGGCCATGAGCGATCACCTGTGGTCCACATACATCATGTACCTACAAGACCCCAAAGTCACGCCCTTTAACCCCGGAAGAAACGGCCTGCCGCCCAATGGTGTGTGCATGCGCGTCTCCCGTGCTGCTAAGAAGACCTGGAAGACTACCCGCATCAGCGGCGCGTCCCGCCCGTCTCGCGCAAGCCGGAGCGCCACCCCCGTTGGCGCGCCCATTAAGTGGCCGCACACGTGCGCCGCCACGCGCCAGCACCTACGCGAGCTCTGCCGCGTCAGAAATGCCTCGTCCTTTGTGCGCGCACAACTGCCACTGCCAGATCCGCGCAATGGCCGCCTCATGTCGCGCCAGTACCGGCGCACTACCCCCTTCAACTCCAACTCGGCCTTTTCGGCGCGCGACATGGCAGTGTCTCTGACAGTCAGCACGTCGGAATCCATGCAGCCGTATGGCCCGCTGGCCCAGCTGGCCATGTCGATGCCGCTCGGCGTGCCGGCGTCGGCATCCAGCGAAGAGTTTCCCACCATGTCCGAAGAGCCGTCGCCCGTGCTGGATTTTTTCGGCACGGCGCCGCGGCGGCTTATGAGCCCGGCGCCAATCACACGCAGCAACTCCACGGGGTCCAACTCCAATCGCGGCCTGCAGTCTCCCGTCCGCTTGACTCGCAGCCGGTCCAATACCCAACACCAGAAACGCCGCAGCCGCCAGCCATCGCAGGCGCCGCGCCGCATCAAGCGCCCTAGTCTGGGCGGGGACTTGTACATTGATCCGACCAAGATTGGCCTGGACTTTGAGCGGCGGCGCACGCGCTCCAATTCGGAGTTTATCCCACGTGAACAGTTTGTGCGGCCAACCATGGAGGACCTCCTATATGACGTGCCGTGCATGCCGCCCATGCCTCCCGCCATGCCCAGCGCCACTGCCAGCTCCTCTAAAAACACATCACTACAGGCGCCGCCTCTTGCTTCATCCGCCGCGCGTCTGGGGTCACCGTTTCCAGGCGCCTTGAACACCGGTTTTACATTCCCTGCGCGGGTGGTCGCACATAGCGAGCGCCGCAGTGAATTCGACGCGCGTGCGACAGATGCGCGCAAGCCGTTCGCCGCGGTGCAGGAGTTTGCGGTGGGCAGTGCGATTTCGGAGTCGGATGAGGAAGAAAAGCCAGACTTGCAATCGAATCTGGCGTACATTGACTCGCGGCTGCGCGAGATTCACGAGAGGCGCCGCCGCTGAGCTCAGCTGCTGCTGTAGTATTCCTATGTTATGACTACTTCATGTCTAGCATCCCCTTTTCCTTTTATTTTCTTTGCCTCGTATTTCCCTTATGGTGTTTGGGCCTTCTTTTCATCTGGTTTCCTTTGTCAAGTTCTTGGTTTTGGGTTATGACATTGCACAGCAGCCAGCAAGCAGGCAGGCGTTGTTTTCATTTTCTTTATTGTTCGCGGGTATTTCCTCTTATTCCTCTTCATTCTCTCGGTGGCATTTTCATTGCGTTTTCTCCATCTTTTCTTTTTTTTTTCGCGGACACGGTCTGGGAAACTCGGATTTACAGCACCAGCCATGTACATCATTGCATGCATCCTTCATTATCTTTTCTCTATTTGCTTCTTTTTATTTTTCTTTCTGTGTTCCGGGTACACGACAGATCATACTTGCCAAGTATTGTCTTTTTTCCTTGGTTAAGTTTGTCTGTTCCTGCTGCCCATTCGTCTCTCTTTATTCTCTGGACTTTGTACACAAAAGTACTGTTTCTGTCTGGCATGGCACTACGCTGGCGGGACCTTTCACTCCAGCGCTGCCGTGCACTGTCAGTTACACCACGTTGCATCTCACCTCGCGGCTTGATGTGCAACATCACGCTTTTATGTTTCCTTTTCCTTTGTTTTGGGCTTTGTTTATTTGCGTATTTAAGTTGTCTATCCTGCTTATGATGCGTCAGCTGAAATACCCAACAAACCATTTATTGCCCAAGTCTTCCTGTTGCTGCGTTTGGTATACTGCAGAGCTTAATACCTCACAGTCTCTACCTCTATTTCCATTCATCTGCTCTTGCCACTATACCTCACAGCAACAGGCTCTTTCTTTTTTCTTTCCTTTGTCTTTCGATTCTTGTCGGCTTTTTCAGGCCTTTGCATAGTCCCGGACTTCTCCTTGGTTCTTCTTGGCAGGCATTGCTTTTGGTTACCCTTTGCTCTTTCCTAACGATGATTATGATGAGATGATGAACAGAGATCCTCGCATTTTCGGCGAGGTAAGCGTTGTTGTTTCTTCCAGGCTTCTGTTTTTCTCTTGTCCTAAATCCCAATCCCATGTCGTGCTTCAATGCTTTATTCAGGTTGAAGTACGGCGTGGTTTTCCAGACAACATTATCATCCCACTGCAGCTACGCTATAGCTCTTTCTCATAGGAAGAAGTCTCAGCGTGCTTGTCGCAATTCATTTTTATCTTGTCACATGTATTCCTTCTCGTGTCGCTCATTCGTTTGTTTTCTTTTTATAATACTTTTTATTGATTGGACCAGACCCGGCAGATGTTGGGTTTGCTTTATTTATTTCATTTACTTTTTTTTTGCAATTGTTTTTTCATGCATTTTGTAGTTGCCCAGGGATTAAACCAATTTAAGTACTTTACTTCACGTTCCGGTACTTTAGTAGACTTTAGTGGCGATTTGATAATTTGGTTCTACTAGTAGTAGTAGTAGTAGTAGTAGTAGTAGTAGTGATAGTAGTAGTACTACTACTAGTACTACCACTCCGTAGTAGTGAGTTGTACTGACTTTTTCCATCTGAAGATAGTGGAGCCCTGGTGACACAAGTGTATTTATTATACAGTACGAGGAAGGTACGCGAGCTAGACGACAACGACATGACTTAAAGTACATACATACACAAACTAAAGCAACAGGCACTAAAGCAAGCACGAAATTAAAAAGGATGACATCAAACGCGCTCGGTATGGCTTATTATATCGAGAATATCTCGGTGCTATTTAAGACTAACATATTTATGGCTCCTTCACAAGATTGGGACATTGATGTTGTTATGGAAAATTGCTTTTGAGGGAATATAGAACGAGAACAAATTGACCAGGGGGGAGCCCACAGTGCAGTCCAGATAAATCAACCCTTGGATACGAGTAAACAAGGCTATAAATAGATGAATGATACGGGCCGCCGATTTGATGAGGTTTCTCGGGAAATAAACCTATGGTGGAAAACCAAGGCTGAATATAGAAATAGAGTGATATGAAATAAGTGGTATAATTATAGACAGAGAAGTGAAAGAAACGAGGGGTTGATTAGTGTAACGAGTGACATAGTCCAACAGACAAAGAAAAGAGAGACAGAGGTCGGAAAAAGAAAAGAAAAAATGAAAAGGAGGATGATATGGCTTAGGCAGTAGCCGTCATGCGGTGAGAGTGAGTTTTGGGTGGCATCGGCGCTGCGGCCGCATACTGAGCAATTTGCAGAGCAATCGCCACCTCGTCCAGGAGCTCGTCAACCGAGTCTTCGTTCAGACCGTAGCGGTGATTCTTCTGCGGTACCGACGGGTACAAAGCCGACAATGACTGGATTTCGGCGTCAAAATCAAAATCAAAGTCCGGCATATCAAGGTGGTACACCGGCGACTCCGGCGGGTCGGGCAGGCGGCGGTTTCTGTAGTCCTCGATACGCGCGGGAGCCTGCGGCGACCGCGCAAGCATCATCGCCTGCTGGTGCTTTTGGAATTGCTCCGATGCAGATGACGACGTACCGTACACAGAAGTCGGCACGTACACGGTGCTCGGCAGGCTAGTCAGCGACGACGGCGAAGCAGCCGATGATGGGGACGAGTCGCCACTGGGTGGCGACATGGCGTGGGCACTTTGCAGGCGCGTCGAAACGCGCAGCGACGCATTGTGCTGGGCCAGCTTAGCCGTCTGCTCCTTGATCTGCTGCTTCAGCGACTGGCGGCCAACCGGCTTAGCGGAGGCGGGAATCACCGAGGCGGGAGGGCGCAGATACGGCGGCGGGGTGGTCGAGGGGGTCTCAATCTCAGGCACACGCACGGAAAAGTCCGTCAGCGGAAACGAAGGCATGAGCGGCATGTCAATTGGTAAAGCGGGCGTGGCAGCGGCATCGCTGTAGACACTGGATGAGTAGCTCTTGGTGACCTGGTGGCGGTCAGTACGCGCGGTAGTGTGCACAGACCGCGGTGAACTTGACAGAGAACCATATGTAGTGGCGGGCAACATGGGAGGCAGCTCCAGGTCGCTCATATCAGGGAATGACTCGGGAATACCCGACAGTGCAAGCTGCGAGATGTGCGGGCGCGAAAAGCTGCGGGAGCGGTCACGTACTGACGCCGATGAGGAAATCTGCGGGACAGCAGGCAACTCATTCTCAATTAGACGCGACACGCTGCCAACCTGGCTACGGCACTGGCTACTGCTGCGGCTGCGGCTCATACGCTGAGCTTCCTCCTGTTGTTGTTGCTGCTGCTGCTGCTGGATAGCCAGAGCCTGGTGCTCACGCTGCTTCTCCAGTTGCACGGTCAGTTCCATATGGCGGCGCTGCTGGCGCGCCCGACGGCTCTTCTTGCGGATCAGACCAATGCGACCCTCGGCATTGTCCTCGTCGCCGCCGTACGGGCACACGCCCTGGCCAGCGGTGGAGCGGTGGGTGTGAAAGGCGCACTGGCGGAAGGCAAAGCGGCGCTGGTCGTTGCGCAAGGTGTTGCTGGGAATGCGAAGTTGCGGGTTCTTCATAGCGATATCAAGACCCGACTCTTCCATCTTGCGCATATGGGTGGAGTAATCAGTGTTGAACTCTGGGTAGCGCGCCAAAAGCGTGTAAAAAGCCTTGGCATCCTTCTCGCCAGTCGAGGTGGCACGCATATAATCCGGGCCAACTGAGTAGCCGGCACCCTCAATGTCAGCGCCCTGAGGAAGGTTAACACCAATGGCCAATGAGTAGGCCACCATGGCCACAGCCCAGCGGCGAACGCGAAGAGATGCAAACGGGTCGCACTGAGTGTACAGGAAGTGCACAAAGCGCGGTGTCACATCCCAGTCACGGCGCAGATACAGATCCTGGATGGCATCCATAGCCAAGTCCTGTAGGGGCAGCAGCTCCAACATGGCAGCAAACAGATGCAGACGCACCAGAGTCCAGTGCAGACGCGACGAGGCTTCAGCCGAATCAATAGCACGGCCGGGCTCGGGACTGGCGTGGTGCAGAGCACGGTGCAAGTACTTGGGGAAGCGAGAAGGCGAGTGCAGCCACACGGCAAACAGCTCAAACATGGCGCTCGTCTCGGTAGGAAGCGACAGCTGGTTGGTGCCGCGGGACAAGTGATCACCAAAAAATGGTGAGCAGCCGCACAGCAGGGCACGGTTGACCAAAAACTCCTGCTGCTCAGGGCCGACAAACACACGGACGGTGTCGGCGGGCGCAGAGCCCAGCGGCTTCTTCAGGTGCAGGCTGGCTTTTTGCGGAGGCGACATTGTGGGCATGGCATGGCGGGTGGCAGTGCTGCTGGTGGTAGAGTCGACGGAGGTGTTGGCGATGTGAGGCGGGCGGTTGACGCTGTTGCTCCGGCTCCGGTTCTGGCTCTGGCCGCGGCTTTGGCTGCGCATCTGGCTGTGGGTGTTGACGGTTTCCAGAGAGATATTGGCAATGTGCGTCGGACGGTTGACACTATTACTCCGGCTCCGACCAGCGGTCGATTTGGCTTGGCTGTTGCTGCGGCTGCGGACGGCAGAAGGGTTGGTTATGGCCGGGAAGAGATCGTACATGTGCGGCGCCGGGGCGGTAGAGTGCACGCTGCGGAGGTTTCTAGCCAGGGTTAGTAAAATATCAAAGACAACGGACTGACGCCACTTACCCAGCAGACGGTCTACGGTTCATATCTCTAGACATGATGTGTTATTAGAAGGTAATTTTGTCGTCGATGGTTTGTAAATCAAGCTCAGATCAGTGCCGATCTTTTCGTTTCTGGACAAAATCTTGTGCCTATAAACTGGCAAAAATAAAGAATGGAAGAAAAAAATTAAAAAGGCACTGCCTTCAAGGTCGAATAAAGAAAAGCAAACAAAAATAACAAAAATAACAAAAATAACAAAAAATAACAAGAAGCGTCAAGCCTCGAATATCGCTGATGCAGTAGAGAGTTATGGAACCAGTCCGAATCGGTATTCTGCTGGCCACTGGACTTCAATATTATCCAAGAAAAGAAGTTTCTTCAGCTGCTGGACTCAAGTCGAAGGAGAGCCAAACACAGCAAAACAAAATAAACAAGAAGAAGAACAGTGAAATCAAACAATATCAAGCTCGTCCTTCTGTCCTGCAAATGACGAAGCTTCTTTGGGGGGCAAGACGGCAAAGTGCGAGCAACCAAAGAAGAAAAAAAGAAAGAAAAAAACAAAACAAAAAAAAAGGACGAAACAATAACAGTAATAAAGAAACGGGTATTCACCGAAAAGGTAATGAAAGGCAGAATGACAGGATGGATAAAGCAGTGGGGATGAAACCGCAAAGCTACTCAAGGTGCTAAGAGGGAATAAAACAAGAGTGGATTATGAAAACGAGGGTGTAAAAAGAGTGTGAGCGAGCTGCCCGTAAAACTTGAAGCAATTTTAGATTGACAAGTGGAACGACCCGGCTAGTCCCAAGGGGGGGCGTGTGCAGAAGCTGCGGCAGAGGGGGTAGCGGCCTAAAAAAAGCTGTGAAAGTGATTACAGGGCCTGAAGAGTTGAAGTGGAACAGGAAGAAAAGAAAGAAAAATAGCAAGTAGGCTGGTCCTGGTTTGTTAGTACAAAAGAAATGGGAAGAAAAGAATGGCAGAAAACAAAAGAAAAATGTAAGTAGTATGTGGGTAAATGAGTGGTGTAGATTTGGTGGTCTATATTTCAAGGTCCGGATCCAGAAAGTCTAAAAGAATGGTAATGGAAAACGAAAGCACTTAGAAGCTGCCTGTACAAAGACGAGTTTCCAGAAGACCTTCTATATTGTCATGTTGAAAGTATCGAGAGGAAGAAGGAAAACAAGGCAAAAAGCAAGAAAAGCAAAAGGCTGCGCTTGAGGAAGAAAAAGAGGAAGAAGAGTATCTTGTGCATAGCTTTATGATTTTCGATGGGCTGCGGTCTGTTCTAATACTTTCCCACGGCCGCAAAAATCTCCTTTGCTTGGATATGGCCTAAAAATGACTTCATCAAAGTAGATACAACCGCAAGACACGAGAAACAAGGGAGCTTTTGCCTCTGTCTTCCACAGCAACTCAGGCCCTGGCTTCCACGGACACGACGGGGGATACAAGGCACTAGCTATCAGAAAGGTAGATAGAGACGAGCAATCGCTGCAAAAAATCATACACAAAGACTCCTAGTTTCTCAAGACTTGACCAAAGCGAATTGTCTGACCAGAAACGGCGAGTAGGACCCTGCCGGCCCAGGGTCAGACCCAAGCTAAAAGCCTATCGTGCTTCTGGTCAGACCAACAGAAAAGCGCCCATGCTTTTTTTTCCTGCATTGCTTCTGCAATATAACAGCAATAAGTCACATAGATAGTTCTACTCGCACGCTCGAATAATAAAAAGACCAACTGACTAGGCACTTGCTGGGAGATGGTAACAAAAAATGACGCGAGGCCAGATGGCTAAAAGTGATGTTGTAACGTTCACACAGCCAGACACACAGCCTCTGTCTCTTGTTTTTTTTTTCCTTTTGTGATGCCCCGGTCGGCGGCAATAGCGACTTCACGGAGGTTTTCAACGGACATCACCACAAGAAAGAAAAAAGAAAAGAAAAAAAAAAGACTAGCGTTGTCGGCGATGTAAGTGGAAGAGGGGCAGGGAATAGAAGTGCAGAAAAAGCATGGCAAAGCGGCAACTTACAAAGTTAATTTAAGTCTACTTGCATGCGTCTGCAGGTAGAAAAACAGGCTTTGCAAGCTTAATGTAACGGTGGCGCCGAGCAGAATTTGGCTAGAGAAAAGCAGGATTTCTGGACCAAGCAAAAAATGACGTTAAACAAATATTATGTCGTAGACAGGCGAGCAAGATGTACGTTGAGAATAGCGAGTGAATATAGACGGAAAATCTCGAATCGGAATAGGAAAACGGATATTAACAGCAGGGTGTAAGTAAGTTGTCGGTATTTTTAGATTGATAAGTTTAGATCGAAATCAAAGGTCGAAAAATAGAGTAAATAGAACAAAAGAAATAAAACAATAAGACAGTAAGAGAAAGTCGGAAGTCGGAAGTCGATAGAGCACGTCAAAAGAATCAGTCGAGAAGCATTAAAGAAGTAAACAAGCATTAAACGGTAGTGATACAAGTCGATAGAGATATCAGATTAGACAATAGAAGAGCGTTCAATAAATAAACAAATACAGAAAAAGAAAAAAAAAAAAAGAAAAAAGCGAGTGACAAAAGTGGCTAGAAAAAGAAGAAGAGAAGAAGAAAGCTGTGCACCATCACAGCATCCCGTTGAATACATATACCTTCGTCTTGAACCTGCTCAAATATTTTCTTTCGTGCAGACCTCCAAACTCCACCACAACCTGATGAACAGACGTTTTTTTTCTTCCTTCCTTCAATCCTGTGCCGTCTGCAAATGTTCCTGCATACAGTATGCCAGATTCTCTGGGTAAATCCCCGTTTTACCGATATGCAGACAACGCAAGCAACATCTTACCGCCTTCCACCGCTGCAGAGACAAGAGGAGCATCTGCAGAAGCGATGTGCAGGGCAGGGCGCTGGGCAATTCAAAATATACGTCCGATCGTGACCTTTTATCTCACCGTTCGAGTCCCCCTGGTAAACAGGCTACCAGTACTACATACTTGATTTGTAAAGGTCTTATTTCCAGATGCTGTTGAGGTAAATGGCCGCCACACAGACACACACTTCTGCCGTGTTATCCAGCTTTCAAGTGGCTGGATTTCAAGCTTAGCACCTCACCGGAAAAAAAAAGAAACATCCATCACAAGAAAAGAAAATAAAATGTCATCCGGTCGGCTCCGCTGAGGAGAAAAAAAGAAAGAAAAAAAAAAAACTTCTGTAATTTCGTAGTGCGGACGGTGGGGGCGCAGAAGCACCCAAGCTTCGCAGCAGCTTGCCGGGTTGTGAATGGATAAATTCTGCTGGTTTTATACAATGAATATGACGTCCTATAGGCTCGGGGTATCAAGTGCACATTGTCTCTGTGGGTTTATTGTAAGTACTTGGCCTAAGCACTTGGAACTTGTGCTGTCACGTAGCTCTGAAAATCGATCGATACTGATTTGGCCAGTCCTACGCTAGTCGACCAGTGCATATTCTTGATATTAGTTCGCCTTGATCCAAGCTTTTCGCTATGACATTTTTCCATAGCAAACCACTAATAGGGTTGATATTTACATACAACAGCATGATTAACCCTACAATTTGTATTCAAACTGATCGGAATTGAGCTCTGCTTCCTTCGTCGGCTTCATTTTGTGATTCTGGAGCTTTAATAATTTAGATCCGTCTGTACTATTTCCCTATGCAGAAGCGAGACTGTATCGAGTGGCTGGCGACGCGGGCGAAGCCGCCATGACCTCTTTTCGTCCTTTCTCTGCATTTTCTTTGAATCTAGTTTTCCCAGTTTTCCTCGTCTACATCTAATCACGGGCTCGTTATTGATTTTTGCTGGTTTCTACTATACGCGGTATTATCGAACATGCATGGAAAAATCTTTGGTTCATGGGCAGAGCGAGACGCTGGTGGCTAGCTGAGATCGCCATCTATTATAGTACCACATAAATCTACACATCACAGCAGCAACAAACGCGATGCACACTCAGACTGGCGGCCAACATGAACCAGCTATTTTGTCCACATACCGATCACCGCATATAATTCCAAACCCCGCCTCGTTTCTTTCTTCAGTTCTTCCTTATTTATGGCTGTCGTTCGCCCTGTACGAAGTAGATGAGTCGTTCATTCCACAATCGCACAAAATCCCACCCGTGGATAAACCGGTCCTCGCTAGTGCTGAACTGCTCGGCCCTCGTTTTCTCGTTTTCTGTTGCTTTTCATCTGATCCCAGATTTTCGCTACCGCTTTCATATTTGTCCAACAAGACAGCTGAGTTACAGCCATAAGAGAAGAATATTTCTATCTTTGTAACCACTGCCGGACTACAGTTTGAGTGTTATGATACTCATCAGGAGCGTAATTAGGTTTCGATATTAGATATCGGTGATATATTCCGTGATGAAGCTTTTATTTTACATCTTCACCGCTCAGGTACGCAAAATCTTGAGCGTTCTAGTGTCATCTTATTTCTTTCAAAGCCTCCATGAAGAAAAGAAAAGAGAGAAGAAAATTCTGCCTTGACCAAGTTTCTATTTCAGAGATGCATTAATATTTCGTTTGCGCATTTCTTATCCCGGAGAATTTCTTGGGTCTTGGCTTTTATTACCATGTGAAAAAGCACAGCGCAAAATTACTCAATGCAGATGCCAGGAGACGCCTTTTTTTTCCTTTTTTTTTTTTTTTTTTTTTTTTTTTATATACTTCTGTTTGCTATATTGTTCTCGGGATAAAGCTATGTTTCCGTCGAGCTAAGATGAAATGGCTGCTGCATGACGGTGAGCCACCTGAATCTACGGTGTACTTGTACTCCGTAGATAAGCACCTTAAGTAAATACACGCATACTATATAGTAGTGTGCAGGCTAAGACGGAAAACTCGAGGTACAACTGAGAGAAAAAAGAAAACTACGACTAGTAGTAAGCAAAGGCCAGGCCAACCCAGACCATCCAACGGTCATAACCCCGGCCGAAAAGAAAGATTAAAAAATTAGACATGGGAAACACACACCAGCAAAATAAATTCTCCGCCCCTTTCTCTCCGAAGTATGAATTAAATTCTCAACGGCGTTAGCTTCCCTACTCCAGCCATGGTTTCCTCCTGTATTTGCTGGCTGTCACACTCCATTTCCTCCTGACAAGCTCAATAGAAAATCAGCTTGCTTCACATGTCGCCAGAATATCCTCGTACTTTCTTTTCTTCTTTTTGTTTTGCCCCGGCTGTCTCGACACCGAATCTGACATTGATAGGCTGCTCGCTTGGCATTCCTGTTGACAACTTTAAGTAGGCCATAGTTTACTCATGCAGTGCCATTTTCAACCATTAGATATCATTTCATTAATACACTTGAGGAGAGGGTTGGATTATGTGCGTCCTGGTCCTCTTTTGCATTTAAGTATGTACTCTGTAGATGGTTCTCAAGCAGTAACCGGCATCGAAAGTAGCTTTCCTCGTGGTTGCGCGAGAAAATGCGCCAAAGCTGGGCCCGATTTAAAAGCAAAGTGAATAATGCATATCTCTCCCTACATTTCACGTACTTAAGTATGCATGTTCGTGATATTATTCTTCGTGTTCGTAGCTCCGCCTCTACTCTGCCGTAGCTGTGCCGCAACTTTGGCAGGTCAAATAACAGCAAAGGTGGCACCGCTTCCTCGTGGATGTCGGCAAATGCGCTTTGTGTCAGGCCTTTTCTCACACTTTATTGTACCTGAAGATCTCTGTAAGCCTGCTTTGCCCTTCTCACTGCCCGTTTGACTTGCTCCTACTTACTAGCAGTAGTACTACTTGGTAAGCTTCAAACAACGCCCCGCTATTGTTTCAAAATCCTCTACATGGCAGTTATCACCCAGAAGGGAAAGTGACCTCCTAACTTCGGGATGGGGGTGTGCAAAAAGCTCTCCGGAGCTTGATAAAGTAGCGACCAGTGCTAAAAACCCACACTTCGATATCAGTCTCCTTAATGCTCAAAATCTAGGTCCTCTACAGTAAGGGCTTGAAGCTTCCAAATTCCACTGCAAGTAGTCAAGAAATTCTAAGCTGCGCATTAGCAACCAGTCAAAGCTTTAAACAAAGCATGTAACTCAACGTTCGCCAAATATTTCAAACAGCCGCGTTTTGCAGCCAAAATCAGATGTTCTTTTGAATTGTGTTCTCACTTGACTGATATTTAGAATTATGATGTGATAGGAAGCCGTCTCAGGCCTTTTAACCACCTGGCACAGAAAGGAAAGTTGCTACTACTTGTAAAACTCTATCACTCTGCGGCCATGTTACCTTGCCAAAATTACTGTTCACGCAGTACAACAATTGGCTTCAAGGCACTTACACCACAAACCCTAGCTAACCCCAGACATACTGCGCCCGGTCCTCGTCTCACATAGAAACCCTCAATTCGCTTTTTGCCCTTCTGGGTTTAGTTCCATTCACCGTCGTACTGCCTAGAAATGTTTCTGCTCTTGTCTTTCTTGTCATCTCAAGCAATACAATACCTTGGCTATAGAGAAGTTTCAAAAACCTTTGGAGGGCTATATCTTGGCGTGAACGGCTTTGGATGTAACACTTATGGTCAGATAGTCGTCTGCGACGCAAGGAATGGCAGTAGAAAGAGCAACGTTAACCAAGATCTGGAGATGTTAACTTGAACTTGTCAAGACTGAGGGTAAGTAAGCTTCGGATGTCGGGTGAATTGACGATGTGGAAGACGAAAGGGCCACAGGTGTGACGACCCAAGTCACAGGTCTAATGTCCACTGAAAATACCGAAATGGCATTACCTCCGATACAAAAGAGACGCAAGAGAGCAGAAGAGAAAAAAACAAAACCAAAGAGGTTGGCTGCAAGTCCTGAACTATGAGTAGTAGTAGTAGTTGGGAAAAGTTTATTTTCCTACAAGTTTCATCTGGAGCGTTGTTTGGACTAAAGCCCGGCTGGCTTAGTGCGTTTGAGAGACGGCCGGCCGAACCATCCAGAGCTAAAGATGGCCAGACTTACTGTAATGTATACTCAGATTGACAAGGTATAAGGTATAATGAGCTGCAGGCGACCTCTGACTGCGGGGATGTACTGGTATACTAACTATTACTAGTAGTAGTACTTGTATTTGTACACATACATCGCCGGATATAGGTACTACTACTAGATATATGTATGTATGAACGCATCATCGACGGCATAAAGCGATCGCTGAGCGGCATAATAGTGGCTATCCAAATACAGCAACTATTCGCCGATCTTCGATTAAAACGGTCCATATAAAGTAACACCGGGAAAGAAAAAAAAAAAGAAACTAGGAAGACCAATCCAGCACCAGACAAGACTAAACAGCTGTCTGGCGGTTCGTTTTAGAGCGTAATCGCAAGCGCAACTCAGGAGAAGGGGCGCATTTAGACGTCGAGGTAATGTATTGTTTTGTTAGTATTCCCTTCGTTTACACTATTTGCCTCCCTCATAAACCCTCGCACTTGTCTCGTCTCCCTCTATACCTACTGCGGCCTCAAAGGGGGGGCTCAGTATCATGATGTGCTGGTTATTGGTTCTTTATTTTGCGTGCCCGGTTTGATGTGCAAGCCTGTCTCAAACACGGACATTTAAAAGATTTCCCTCAATCTACAAACTATAATGAACCAATTGCACATAGTACTGACTCCTTCGTCACGAAACACTCGCCAGCTGAGGCCCTGTGATCTTAGCAGCTATCTTCAGCTTTGAGTATCTCAGACTGGCTGAATCTCCTGTCGGGGGGGTCTAATGTACAGATCCCTTCCGTTCTCGTCGGTTTTCCTATTGTGAAGAATTTGGGTAGTAGTTAACTCAAATATCTCAAGCTGTCAAATATGTCCCTGCCGGCCAATTTCAGCGACACGGGTAAACCTTTTTAGTTCTGGCTGGGTATTAACGTATTAATGCACGCCACTTAGACTTGCTTTTTCACTTACTGGCAGCTATTCTTAGTTTAACCTTGCCTGCACTCATGAAATAACTCTATTCTAAACCCTCGGGGGGTCTGTCACAAAAACAGGCGATGCTTTAAATGTAAGTACTACTTACTTAAGTACTTAAGTATGTAGCCGTAATTTCACCTGCATCTGCACGTAACTTGCTTTTGAGCCCGGTGAAACACGTCCACTTACTTAAGTACTTAAGTAAGTACTTAAGTATGTCCTCATATCGACCTTATCTCAGCATCGCCACTACCCAGGTCTAAGGGGCTCAGAGCTCCTTCTTTGGCCTTTGCCATGCAAGAATCCGTGAAATTTTCCAGGGCGTGTTATCGGCGTGGGTGGTATAATGGCCAGACCAAGTATACTACGTAGCACGATTAACAGATAATACTCTTTGCTAGTAGTGTTATAGAGCTTGAGTGAATTGTTAGATAGAATAGACACCCAAAATAACACCATGGCCACCCCCTTCCATACTATTGAACCGGATTCACAGTGATTGCAGCTTTTGTTCTGGGTTTGTTTTCTTTTCTTCCTCTTTGATTTTTCTCACTCTTCTTTCCAGTCGTCCATTTCCTGCCTTTATACTAGCTGCATGCCACCCATACCTGAATACTTTTTTTTGCCTATAAATATCACTGAAATCGAGGTTGCATTGGATGACAACAGAGTAGCAAAGACACGATCATATCGCATGTCATGATTCAGCACTATGACATTGCTAGTATTGAGCCTTTTTTTTTTTCCTTGAAGTATGTGTGTATAATTTCTCCTGTGAGTAAAGAGAGAACAAGAATACTGTCGGAAACCTGATATTCCATTGTCAAGTCTCGTTATCCCCTCAAGCGATTGGACAGGATTAATCCAGTGTACGAATCAGAGAGATGGCAAGTTCACAAGACCAAGTGAATTGCAAGTGTAATGGGAAATTGTCCGTGTGGCGGTGAAGTGGTCACAGCTTCTCGAGTATGCGAAGAAATACTTAAGTACGTATTTAAGTACGTACTTAAGTACTTATGTACTTACTTAAGTAGGTAGGTATGTAAGTACTTACTTAAGTACGTTGTGCTCTGCGTGCGTTCACTACCTAAAAGCTATGTTTATTTCATAGGTACTACTGGCACTACTGTTCACGAGTAAGTGGACACAAGTCTGCATATAGTGCTGGCAAAATTAGGAACAATTTACATACTCACATACAGCTCTGGCATCATAACCTCAGTCCAGCCCGGAATATACCCCTTGGTTCTCCGGCTACCATTACCAGTAGTCCTTCGGAGCTTCCAGTTCCATCACCCATAAGAGCCAGCCACCCAAGCCAGGCCTACGTTGCTTGTGACCAACCTGGAATAAGGGCCTACACACTTTCCTCCGATCACAGCCGAGACCAGGCAGCCCATAGGCGAGTCCAGCCAAGAATAACATGGCGCAAAGGTACATCACTTTGTACGGGTATATTTCGCCCTCTTTCATAGACATCAAGCCCTCTAGTTGTCTCTCTAGTTTTCTCCTCTTTTATGTGTCCTGTGTCATTTCCAAATTGGACTGACACTTACTCTTGTCTCTGCAAGCCTTTCCGTTTTCGTGTCCAATGTGTGGTCGGAGGAATAGCACGCATCATATAAAAATATAAAAGTTGACATCCGTCAACGGAGTTTTGACTCTTATCCAGTATTGACTTTCGGTTGGAAGCAACAGCGTTTTTATATCTCATAAAACATTTATGAATAGTGGCCTTTCATAAAATCGAGGATAGATCGCCCTGAGCTGTGCGCATTTGGGGGGG
>LKBB01000013.1:42075-92648 GCA_001513885.1 Thielaviopsis musarum
CCCAAAAAAAATACACGCATTATTTTAGGTCCCTCTTGTAAGTCTTGTACAGCGGGGTTTGGCGGGATTTTAGACGCCTAAAATATACGCCGGTTACAGTGGTCGCCGACTTGGAGCCTGTACAAAGTGCTTTGTACAACCTGATACGATGGCCATGCCAAACTTGATACATATTTGCTTCCCAAAAAAAAAAAAGTCGCCATCATATCATCCGCATCATGGGTACCATGCTACGCCTGTTCCGTTTATTTTGACTATCTCTCTGCTACTTGTGTCTTGGAGATCTTGCTGTCGACTATCGATCTGATAAGTGCCAGACACACACGATGTCCATACTCTATTGCCTTTTCGGAGAGATTGTCCGGAACGTGCAAGAAAACAACCCGCTTTTCCTCCTCGCGCTTTACCAGCTCAGCCATGCTGCTGTAGAATATGTAGTCACATAAGTAGCGGCCGGGGTCTTCCGACAGGCGGACTTTGGTGTGTTGCTGACAAAAGTTAGTTGAACTCGTCGCATAGGGAGGGTTTAATGATTTAAACTTACCGGGCAGTTCTTCTCCCATCGCGTCATAACATCTTTCGTATCAATGTCTGCGTAAAGCACCTCGGGCAAGTGTCCCCAGTCATCTTTGGTGTCGTCAAGCAGCTTGCCGTCCACATCTTTGAAAGTGTAGCCATCACGGTGTGCAAGTTTTTCCAGTCTGTATTCAATCTCCGCACCGGCCATGCCAATGTGCACACAAAGATCGTAGTGTTCGCCACGGGCCTTTTCGTCCCAGAGCTTAGGCACAGTCTCACGCACAACATCGTAGCTCACACGCACCGGTTCGTGATACACGACGATGCGCACCCGGGGAAACGGGATTGGATTGCCTGCCGAGTCCGTAAGCGGAGGGAGGTACTCAGGCAGGGAGTCGGCGATTTCCCAGGCTGGGTTCTTGGGAAAGCCGCGGAAAGGCTTATCAAAGTATTAGTTAAATCAGTCATGGAATATTATGATGTGGGTGTTTTCATATGGCTAAGGCCGACTTACAGCGTAGCCAGTGACCAGCACGGTTAACTCCTTCTCGGTATCTTCTTGCGGGCAGGATCCCATACTGTCGATATTTTGTTATATGTGGCTGATTCCTGCTTCCCGCCCACGAAAAAGAACAAAACTAAAAATTAATGCCAGAATTCTCTCGTGCCAACAAAAGGTCTAATAAACTCTGGCTTTTGTGTGTTCTTTTTTTTTCGGTGGCTCGAAAGGGCCAAGAAAAATAAGGAAAAAAAAAAGAAATGAACAGAAAGAAGAGAAAACAGAAAAAAATAGGAAACAAAGGAGAAACAAAGGAGAAAAGATACAGGAACGAGAAATTCTCTTTAGACACGAGCAAAGCAGACAAAAAGCATAATCCAAGAAAGCAACAGAGAGAAAATAACGCCACAAAAAAGCCAGAATCGTGAGTAGTTGCAAAGCTTTAAATGTTCTCTCTGGGCTACGGGTATAACAAACTAGCACGATAAATTTCACGCCTCCTCTCGCCATCCAATACTACGAAGTACAAGCAACAATAACAGCCTGATAAGTACATTGCAACAGCGGCAAGCCCATACACGGCATGCTGATAAAACAGGAAATTGAGAAACCATGTTGCACCTGAAAGTGTCAGAGCAAGCTGGAAAGAAAAAAAAATACAGAGACTGATAGGGACAGAATCCAACGCAACGAGGGCAGAGAGCGGCATCTTAAGCACAATGTGCCCTGTTTGCTGCCATAGGCTTGTTCCCTTTTGTTGCCCTAGAATGGCAGTGACATGGGAGGTAATTGTATTGGAACAAAAAAAAGGGAAGACGCTGCCAGCAAGGAGCGGGGCTTGTATTTCTTTTTGCTGCCCTCTCCAAAGCCGGGGGGCTGTTTTTGCATTCAACGTTCCTGAAGGCCAAAAACGGCCTGGATACTACGATAATTGCCAATCTAGTTTTTATACTCAAAGTCGTACATACTCCGTAGTAGATGATCTATAGCTTTATGTATTACTACTACTAGCACTAGCCTCATTGCTAATCTATCATGCCCGCTGTAGCAAAATTCATTGTCTTTCCCAATATTCTGCAGCCTCGCGTAGTTGTCTCGCTTGCATTTGGCTTTGTAGCCTTATCCCAGCTGAGCCCCTCCATTTTTTTTTTTGCTGCTGCTGCTGCTGCTGCTCCAATTTGCGGCTAAGCTTGGATTTTCTCAACGTCACTATACCTTTGCGTCAATAGTTGCTTCAATATTTGCTACTTTAACCTCTACTGAAATCTTTCAGCTGAATTTTTACCGCACTGTTATACCTTTGACTAGTCGTGTTGTTCTTTGTTCATTCAAACTGTGCCTGCCACAGCTTCGCAAACTACTGCAAATCGACCCCTCCATATTCATATTTTTCTTTTTTCGGTACCACATACAAAACGTCATCGCAATGGCTGACGTCGACGAGATCCCCGCCGAGCTTCGCGGTCTTACTGTGACCTACTGCGGAGGTATGCCACCTCATGCTCCTTCTTTGTATCCTTCCAAATGCTAATTGACTTGCGATAGTCTGCTCTCTGCCCCCGGAGGTTCGTCTACACCCATATTAACCTCGTCGCAAACTCCATGGCGCACGTTCACTAGCCTCGATTCCCTTGTCTTAAATACACAATTCTACGCCCGCGACAAAAATTAACAAAACGATACAGTTCTGCGAATATGGTGGTCGCGTCAAGAAGTGCCAGGAATGGCTTGAAGTGAATCAACCTGAGCTGTATGCCAGGCTCTGGTCTCCCGGTCCGTCTGCCCCCGCACCTTCTCTGTCCTTGCCATACGCCCAACTAATCAAGACCTGGTTTGATATACAGAAGCGCTTGAAGCTGCTACCGCCTCCCTCTCGCTCGAAGCCCAGAAGCGTGCCGCGAAAGATGCCCAGAAGAAGACGGCCAAAGCCGAAGCCCAAGAAGCCAAGGCCGCCGAAAAGGTGGCCACCTCGACAATCACCATCAAACGCATCATGCGCAACAAGAACAAATTTGTCACCTCGGTGGCGGGTCTGGAGGCCTTTGGTCTGGATCTCAAGAAAGTTGCCAAGGAGTTTGGAAAGAAGTTTGCTACTGGATCATCGGTTACCAAGACTCCCGCTGGTAACGATGAGATTGTCGTGCAGGGCGATGTCAGTCCTGAGATTGAAGAGCTTTTGCTAGAAAACTACAAGAACATTCCAAGCGATCATATCGAACTGATCGAGGAGAAGAAAAAGAAGAAGAGCGGTTAACGTTGGAGCTTACATTCTACATACACCTAGACTAGCAGTAGTATGCAGACAGTCTAGAAGAACCAAAACCAAACAAAGTAAAGATACCATAGAAATGAGTATAGAAATTTGAAAGCTATACTTTTCGATTACAAAGTTGAAGCCTATCGAGTGGCTCTTGAGTGTGTACAGGAATAATAGTACCAATTAAGGGTAAAGGAAAGCAATTGTGCAAGAATATAATGTAACCGACGCCTTTAACAGAACCCCATATGCCCGGTTTAAATACGCAACGCGCGAAATAATAAAATAAATTTGTCAAAAAATGCACTGTTTCCGTTTACCAAGTGAGACCATGGCGCCAAAGCCTAAAAAGAAAAAGAAAGAAAAAAACGCTAAATGTAAAGGGCCAGCAAGTAAACCAAGAAAAGTAGTAAACTCCAAGACTGGCAACGGAAGCCGGTGAAGACGAGGAATGTTCAACACAGCATCAATCTGAGTCCCCATCATCATAGCACCCACCAAGAATGGAGGCCAATGACAAAATCGAGCGGCCGTCGAGTGACATTGTTCGATGTGTGCAAAATAAAAGAATCAACATTGTATGTTCCAACATATATACAGGCAGATGTGTAGAAGCAATTAAGCCATCTAGGCCGCTCTGCTTCGTAGTACCCGCTTAGGGGGCTCCTTGGGCGTGCCGGTTTTGGCGGCCATGGCGGCTTTCTTAGATGCTGTCGAAACCGTGCTAGTGTTTCCTCGTGACGAAGTTGACGACTTGGACATAGCAGTTCCGGATCGACTAATGGGTTGCTGCTGCTGTTGTTGTGACTGCTGTGGCTTCTTCATCATCCCAGAATCACTCGTGTTACTGTCTCCGCTAGCTCGACGAGCAGCACGTGTGTTTGTGGGAACCTGGGCGAGTGGTGCTGGTTTAGATGGCGTCGCGGCCACACGTCTTGTTTGAGATCCGGCACTGGAGGCACTGAGGTTCGATGGCGTGGCCGATGATGCCGTGTTTTTGCGTGTTATAGCTGCGCGCGTAGTCTTCGCTTTTTCGACCATATTGGAAATAATGTTTGGGCGGGAAGTCTTGACTGGAGATGCTGAACGAGACATGCTAGATTTTGTCGGTGACGTTGGTCGTGAGCGCGGCGCAATGCGTGAGTTTGTGTCTGTCGGCGAAAGCACAGGAGCGCTCTCACTGGTCACCGTCTTTCCACGCACGCGCTTCTTAGTGTTGGCGACTGGGTTTGCGTCGTTCTCTTTGTTTCCGCCCGGCGGAATGGTGTTGTTCGGCGGCTTGTAGCGACGCGCTGATTGCGGAGGTGCCGAAATTAGAGGAACAGGCTTATGTCCTGACCGTTGACTCGTCGCCGTGACAACCTTTCCAGCACCAGCCGCAACCTTAGCTGCTATCTGGGCTGCCCGTTCTTTTTGTTGAATATGCCGTTGAATGAGTTCCGTCATCGTGAGCTTCCGCAGGGACACTGGAATGCGGTTTAATCTTATTTCAACGCGAGTACGCAAACTCTGTGCCTGAAGGCTGTACTGTGCGCGGAGTCGCCTAGAGCGTTCGTTGACTATCGGAAAGGTCAGAGAGGGGCTTAACCCACCGAAGGGCTGAAAACACAGCAAGCAAACTCACCCTCAAGTCGCAGATTGTCAATCAATGCCTTTTTTTGCGCCTGGGTAATGCCTCCTGTCCGCTTGCGAATCGGGCTTCTGTTAAATTGTGGCGTCGCAGGCTGAACGGTTGTAGTGATATGCTTCCTCGGCGAGTTGATCGTCGTCGAATTTTCCGTAGGTGTCGTTGAGCGCGTTAAAGCACTCCTTTTTGCGCGAGCGGCAGCCATTTTGATGATCGTGGTATTGAGATCGATGGACGACGTGGGCGAAAAATCTGATGATGTGCTATAAAGAGGCTCAAGCAACCAAAAATGATGGCGAAAAATGAGTAGAAAAGGGTGCGTCTGCTATAAAAAAAAGAATGGTCACAAGAGGAGGCTCCAAATGAACGGCGCGATGGCGGTAAAGAATGAATGAATGGCAGGAAAGAAATTATGTACGGAGTACACCCAGCAAGTGTAATGCAGGTTACATGAGGCCTGCAAAGTGGTACATCTGTATCCCTGATTGGCTCGTCTAGGAAAGTAAATAAACCTAGTATGCTTACTAAGCATACGCTAAGCCGGATTGGGCACTGACGTTGAGCTTCTACATAGTTGTACCAGTACTTGAGCAACTACCTAGCAACCAACAGTGGGTCAAGTAGCGGTACTTCGCCATAGCTGCCAGGCTGAACTGCCTTACGACTTCAGAATACCCAGAAGCTAGAGCTCTATCAAGCAACTTGATCTTCAGTGACATCAAAAGTCACTACGCCTGTGATCACTGCAACTCCGATCGCTATAATTATTATAAGCTTTAGCCAGCTTCTTTTTTAACTCATACTTTATCAACCTAGCACATACTTCCTGCAACCGCACCATACGTCGCAATCATGGGTCTCGAGGCTGTAATGATCGTTGTGGATAACAGCGAAAGCAGCCGCAATGGCGATTTTGCTCCCACCAGATTCGATGCCCAGGCTGATGCTGTCAATCAGCTGTTCCGGACTATTACTTCCTCCAACCCCGAATCATCCGTCGGCCTTATGAGCATGGGCGGGAACGGCCCCGAGGTCCTGTCCACTTTGACCACCGACCACGGTCGCATCTACTCTGGTCTTCACCGCATGAAGAAGCAAATTAAGGGCGACTCCCATGTTGCTGTCGGCATCCAAATAGCCGGTGTATGATACTTTTCCAACCCAAAGCTTTATCAATTGCATATATCAGCTCAATTGCTAACCGGACCTTTGTTTTCTTTAGCTCGCTCTCAAGTACCGCCAGAACAAGTCGCAGCGTCAACGGATAATAGTCTTTTTGTGCTCGCCCCTCGACGAAGATGACAAGAAGCTGCAGCAGCTCGCCTCCCGCATGAAGAAGAACAACGTTTCGATCGATTTCATTCTCTTTGGCCAGCCCGATGAGGCGGCTGAGGCGCGTCTGCAAAAGTTCAACGAAGAAGTCAAGGGTTCTGAGGGTTCGCACCTTGTCGTCATCAGACCCAGCGGCAAACTCCTTAGCGAGGAACTGCTAACAACCCCGATTGTTCTTGGCGATAACATCGGTAGCAGCTCTGGCGGCGCCGTTAGCGACGAGTTTGCCGAGTTTGGCTTTGATCCCGAATCCGACCCCGAGCTGGCGCTTGCGCTACGCATGAGTATGGAGGAAGAGAACGCGAGACAGGCTCGCGAAAAGGCAAAGAAGGACGAGGCTGCCAAACAAGACAAGAGCGAGCTGGAGCCGTTGCTTGAAGAAGGCGAGCCTAGCAAGAAGGGTGACAAGGACGATAGCGACAAGATGGACACTTCATAAATGCGTAGGTCTATCTTCTTGATCCATGCTATCACTACGACTACACGTAGGATACCAAGTCATCAGTCTTAAATTGACTAGACAAGCTGCATGTTGATCGTTTGTTTGCTTTTCTCTGCACCGCATTCACAAGTTTTACGGCGTAACGGCTTTAGTTTTCTGTTTTCTTTTTGGTACATGGACGTACTATCAATACAATTACAATATGAGGATAAGCGGAATATGAAGCGGTATGAAGCGGTATGAAGTGGTAATACTTGTGAGGTTATGATCTGGAATCACTGTTGAATAATATCATTATAATTGTAATAACACTAGTCTGGATGTCAGATTCCCCCGGTCGCCACAGTATCCCCGCGCATAGTCTACCTGTTGTTGATTTCCTTGATATACGATTGCAATTTCCGCTCAAACAAGTCGCACCGGATGGGCATTTCCAGTTGGTAGAATGGGTTCTTCATGACATAGTCGGTGTAAAGATCGTATATCCTCCGCACAGCGGCGTCCACATTTGTTTGGTTGATATCGGTGAAAACAAGAAACTTGGTTCCCGTGAGGGTGTTGAAGCACTGCATGCGGAAGTTTTCAGTCTCGAGCACTTCCAGGCCTGATGCTGGCTCGGGCCGACTAGCGATTCCGCCTGGAGGGGTTACCGGCCGAGCGATGGGCACAGGGTTCAGCCGCGTTGTAATAGCATGGACACTATATAAAGGGTCAGACAACCGTAGTACAATAGAGCAACCATATCACATGGCCTATTAGCAAGAGGCGTACCCATGAAATGTACCAGCTAAAACAAGATAGTCGTTGGTGGAAAGCTTGTTGAGGCCGCCGTCATCGAACTGGCGATGATATATCAAGCCACCGGCCTTGTTGATGACAATTAAAGCATAGATAGTCCTAACTATTATTAGCGGTTACTCAAAGCCGGTATGTGATAAGTTAGATACTCACATCACTATGGAATTGAGGGACTAAGCCAGTCGCGATTTTTGGATACAATGGTCAGATTGAGGCTGCCTTATAATAGCCTAGCTAGTTTGCAGACGGCAAGGTTCCATGTACGGAAAGGTTGGAATTGTATTGGATCTCTTTTTCTTGGGATAGTTGCGATATGAGAGCCCGCAATTCAGTCGATGAAGTAAGACAAGGTGCTAAGAATAACTAGGGGAAGGGGCCATAGCAACAAAGCACAAGTGATTATAACCCTAACTCTTTATAGCTAGGCAGGGAAAACGAAGTCGACTAGATTCCTCAACAAGTTGACGATCTGGGCTCTATGCACAAGTTAAGCTGTTGACGCAAACGGAATCGATACTAAACAAAAGATCACTATCAATTCGTACTACGTAGTATGTAGTGGTTGATGCGCTTTGCCTCGAACGGACTAAGCGTCATTGAATAATTACCCGTTAATTAGCCGGCGCCAACCATAACTCTAATTCATCGCAAAGCAGGACAGCCTTATTCTCACATGCTTCTTTTTTATTTTATTTTTGCGCGACTCCTGCTTCAAACCCTCAGCTTCACACCTACGAAAGACAAGAATATTGCAATTGATCGTGCTTAAACCCACCGGCGGATCTTGACACACGAAACCCTACGATACCCGACACGCATATATCTACGCTGGCTACCATTCATTAAGCCCAGGCACGACAAAGATTTACTGCGAATCGATATTCTGTTTCAAAGAACCTTTCCGAACCTCCGCAACATAAATATTCAGACACAATGGCACCTGGAAACAAGCACCCCATGACCTCGCGGCCAAAGCCCCCGGTCCCCGGAACTGAGGATGCCGGCTCGGTTCTCAACCTGGGCGAGTTCCAGAACGTCGATACTCTGACGCTTTCCGAGGCGGCTCTGGTCATTAAGGCGCTGGTGGACAAGCGCCGCGCCGAGCACCGCAATGTACACGACAATGAGTAAGTTTGTTCCCTGCCTGGAAACGGTTTTGTACCGGCAAAACTTCTGCACCGAAGCACGCGACGGAAGGCGCTAACAAATTGTTTCTTTTAATAGAATGCTGAACCAGACCATGGACTACCTTGACCATTTCGCGCGGTTTAAACAGAAGGAAAACGTCGAAGCTGTTGAGCGTCTACTGAGCTCATGTACCCAGCTGCATAAGTTTGAGCGTGCCCAACTTGGTATGTTCTTCCCGCGATTGCACAAGTCAGAATACACGACGAGCTTAAAACACTTCGTAATGTTCAGATCATTCTGCTAACGATAAAAATTTATATTACAGGCTCGCTCGTTTGCTTCAACGCTGAGGAGGCCAAAACTTTGATTCCCTCTCTCCAGGATAAGATCTCCGATGAGGAGCTGCAAACTATTCTCGACCAGCTGGACAAGCTCCAAAGCAGCAAGTGAACCTAAATAGAAGAGGTCGATGAGGGCTTGGTCTGGCCTTGGAGACTCGAACGACACGATTTGCGAATAACATGAACTTCAGCATCATGGTTCCGGCGTTGAAATGGGTGTGGGTTTATGGGCTTGTTTTTTGTCCGTTTTATATTTTGCGTTTCTCAAAACAATTACACAGCATTTTTAATACCATCACATTTAATGCAGCGAAGTCACAGGCAACTTAGTTTACTACTGCTACTACTACTAGTAGTAGTATTAGTGGTAGTGTGATATATTGATTGGCATAAAAAGAGATAAATAAACTTTTAAATTAACAAAGACATGATAGATATACAAACAACGTTTATGAACCAAATGAACGCCCCAAAGAAATAAAAGAACACATTCCGTCTTTGCAGCATACATGTAACATGACGTACCTCGTTTTCTAGTAGTAGAAGAACAAAAAGGTTATAGCAGTAGGCACACGCAATATAGAACAAAAGCAAAACAAGAAGCCCAAGAGAGAGAGAGAGATTATAAAAAGAAACAGACAAGCAAGTAAGAAACAGAGCAAAGAAAAATAAGGTACATATGTTGGCAACGCCCCAGCTCCAGACACTGACAGAGCAGGACACCGTTTGAAATGTTTTCCCTTCCCATTTTCTAATTTTCAAATAACATTTTTTTTTCTTTTTTCTTTTCTGGAAGCTGACCCAGCTTAAGCCAGGCGCTCCAGAATAATCTGCGAGCCCCTGTTACCGGGGTCTGCCCGCGGCGGCTTCTTGTTGTTGTTCTTCTTCTTGTTCTTCTTGGTCGTCGCCTCCGGCTGCTCCTTGGTGAACTTCTGCGTGCCGCCCTCGCGCGCCGCCTTCTCCAGCTGCGCCTTGCCCTTAATCAGGATCTTGCGCAGCTCCGACACGTGGTCAAAGTCGGGCGAGTCCAGCATGTTGACAATGACAAACGACGACGGACCGGTAGCCCACTCAATCACGTGCGGCTTGATCACGGGGAACAGGATGTTGGCAAACTTGAGCGGCGGGTCGACGCGCGTGGTTTGCTTGGTCTCCTTGTTGAACTTTCCGCCCGAGATAAGACCCTTGAGCATGCGACCGCCGTGCGCAGTCAGCGCCGGGTGCGGCCGCGTCAACAGGCCAGCGGCAGCCTCCTCCTCGCCCTCACCACCAGCGCCAACGATCTCGTTGGGGTTACCAGACACGGCGTTGGCAATGGTCTGCAGCGCCGAGGTCTTGTCGCCCTCGGCAGCAAAGATGGTCTCGGACATGAGCTGGCAGCCGTAGTGGTCGTGGACCAGCTGCGCACCGGCATCGGTGATGGCCTGCAGCAGCTGAGGCGACATGGCGGCGACGAGCTCCTTGCGACGGACTTCAGGGTCCTTCTTGGAAGTGGCCTTGCGCAGCTCCCACACCTCGGTCATCAGATCCTTGACCTCGTCCTTGGGGCCAGTGAACATGGTCGACAGACCAGTGCCCTCCAGCAGGTACAGCAGCAGCATGCGCGCGTGGATGTTCTGCGAGGCACCAAGAACCGAGTCACCAGCCTTGTCAAAGGTCTCACCAAAAATCTCAGAGAAAATGGCCTTGGAAGTCATCTTGGTATCGTCAATGACGTCAAAGGCAGTCAGAAGGATGCGGTAGGCGTAGACATCGCCAGACATCACAACAAAGGTATCCTTGTAAGTCTTGAGGATAGCTCTGCGATCCTTGGCGGTACCCTGAGTAAGCATCAAAGACACCAGGTGCGCACCAGACTTGGTGAAGGCCATGTTCTTGAGCAGGTCACCGCTCTCGTTGCCGCGGACCAGCTCGTAGAACTCAGCAAACTCAGGGGTATCGCGCGAAAGGTTAAGGAAGTACTGCAGCATGGCATCGTGAAGCATAGAGAAACCAACCATGCTCTTCTGGATCAGGCTGTTGATCAAGTCGTGCAGGTTCTTCATGATGGGGCCACGCTTCATGGGCTCTTTGGCGAGGATCTCGGACAGAACAGCAGTGGGCTCCTCGCTCTTGTTGTCGAGCAGAGTGAACTCAATGCCGTACCATTCTCTCAGGATTCTGGCGCGCTGGTGCTTGGTGGCAGCGACACGGTAGATATCTTCCAGAGTCCACGAAGCCTCAGGGTGGTGAATCATCTTGCGAATCTTGCCGTAGAATTCGGGCACAATCACATCGCGAATCTCACTGTCGGAGTACGAAATCAGCTTGCACACCAGGAATTTGGCATAACGACCCGAGGCCAGGGTGGCATAAGAGCCAGAAAGCTCCTTGGAAATCTGCTTGCGCTGTTCCGGAGTCGAGTACTTGATGGCGGTCTGAATAGCACGGGTAGCATCGTGCTTCAGAACCATAACCTTCATGCGGCCAGAGATGATCTGGAACAGCTCGTCCACCAGCTTCTTGCGCTCCTCGGAGGGAACGTGCGATTTCCGTCGCAAGCGCTCCCAAAGCTTCTTTGTCCGGGCGATTTCGTCGGCGAGGGGCTTAGAAGCCTTGCGCTCCTTGGCAAGCTGCTTCTGCTTGGCGTGGCTTTCACGAGAGGTCTCTATTTCAGCAAGGAAAGTTAGTCTAAGAAGTCTTTAAAGTATTGCCATGGCTCTGGAGATGTATGGTTGGAACGTACGCATTTCACGAGAGGGGTGCATCTTAGGCTCCGAGTCTTGCGCATCAGAAGTCTTAAGGCTGACACCGCCTTCCTCAGAGTCGGAAAAGTCCAGCATGTCGTTGTCGCCGGCTTCGAACTCCTCGGCATCATCCTCGTCCGAATCGTCAGCGGGCGCCGCAGCGGCGGGCTTGG
The DNA here is from genome assembly GCA_001513885.1 of Thielaviopsis musarum. Lineage (NCBI taxonomy): Eukaryota > Fungi > Ascomycota > Sordariomycetes > Microascales > Ceratocystidaceae > Thielaviopsis > Thielaviopsis musarum. The sequence continues at coordinate 53,918 of LKBB01000013.1, forward strand.
CGGCGCGGGATTGCTTGTTGAACTTTCCGGCCTCTTTGCCTTTGGGACGGATTTGCAGCTTGGCCTTCTTAGGCGACGAGCCAGAGCTGGGCTTGCCAGAGCCGCTGGCCTTGCGCTTGTTACCAGCAGCAGCGTTGAAACCCATGGTGGAGTTGCGGTTGTGGTATTCACTGGGGAAAAAGAATAAACCAAGATATAAGATACAGGAATAAACAAGTATCAACAATAGAGACTGGGGAAGCCACCAAGAGAACAACTGGGAAATCAACAGTTGGGGACTGCGGCCAATGGTTTGAGCAAAAAGACGAAATAAATGCTGGTGCGCTTCTACCGCTTGCAAAAAAATCTCAAAAAAAAAGTTGCTGATAGAAGATAGCAAAATTCCAATTTTTTTTTCTGCCAATTGCCGGGCGGTGAAGAAATAGCGGGTCCATTGTGATACTAATGCCAGAATCCTTTACAGCACTGAGACTTATTACCGCTTTGCTCTGCTACGCCGAAGTGGCCCGCTTTTAAACTTCGGCGCCGGCCGACCAAGTTGCCGATTATCCTACGGTAAGCCTGTGTAGTACATAGTAGACTCCGGGCGAAGCAGAAGCGCCCATTTTCCCCACTTCTGGTCCATATCCGGCTCGAATGGTGTGACTGACCTGTTCCAACGCATGTTATTCTCCAAATCGTAAGGGGCAACGATGTTTCACCGGCCTTTACCGCCGGATTTTGATCACGAGGCTCATTCTCCATTTAGGCAAACATATCTCCCTACAAGTACAGAACCAAAAGAAAATATAAAACATTCAAGCTTGTGACGCCCTGGAATACGCGCACTGTATATATACAGTATTTGCATACTGATTCAGTACGCCGTACTCCCCCTTGTATCTTACGGAGTACAGTAATGGAATAGTAAGCCATGCACTCAGTACTAGCACTTGAGCACAGTGGATAGAACTGCATGTGTTGATCCAAGTGCTTCAACGGGCATAATGATCCATTTTGCCTTGGGTGTTGTGACTCTACTATTGGCGGTTATGAGAAAATGATATCGTTATCGCTGCTGACCACAGCTTGCATGATGTTTTCCGTTGTCGCTTCATTCACAGACAAGTTCAAGCCCGCCAGCTATATAACACCTTGAAGCATTGTATTCTCTCCCATTCTCTTCTCCAACTCTTTAAATTTCGCAAGATACTATCATACTATCTCGCCACTATGTCTGCTACGTCCATTCAAACCAATCGTGCGACGGGCCGTGGTCATATTCTCCTGAACAACAACACCAGCCCAGAGCTATCTGTTTATACGGGCAGCTCTATAGTCGCCCCCAAATCCATCTCGCTAACTCTTGGCGGTCCTAGCATTTTGATTGGTGTTCTTACGCTCATTGCTACTATTCACCTTCGCCCTGTGCTTGCCGAGTTGACTCTCGCCCTCATCCCACTCATCATTGTCATCCACAATGACTACCAAAACTTTCTCAATCTTGGTCCTGGGGGTACCCCTTCGACGTTCTTTGGCTATCTCCGAATTACCTGGCTCAAGCTATGGACTCTTCGTAACCCTCTCATCCCACCAAAGGTGACACCAGATACATTTCCTAAAACTGGCGTCATGGCCCAGTCACCTCTGCCCTATCGGCTGGGACCCCGTCCTCTCGTTGCCGGGATTGCTCCACAGCGCCAAGTCAATCAGCACGGCTCTGAGGCCGAGTATCATTCTCTGCGTCAGGCTATGACTCGTCTGTGCATTCTACAGCCGGCAAAGTTTGGTACGGCCTGTTCGTGTTTTGAGAAACATGGTCTGGCTCTGTTTGCCCGACACGCCATCAACAAGACATGCTATGGTGAGATATTTCATGTTCATGATACCGACCACTCTATGCACATGTGTCTTCATCCTGAAGATCTCAGAGAGGTGCTGGAGAAAGGATGGGGTCAGAGACACCCTCTGGCATGTAAGGGTTGGTTTGGGCCAAACCCCGTCCCAGAAACATTTGTGATGATTTACGGACCTCGAAGTAAGTTTTAACAGTTAACCTGACTGAAGGCTAAAGACTAATAGCATGTATAGATGAGGAGGAGCTCAAGGTTGTGTTTCACGTCATTGAAGCATCCATCTGGTACGTGACGGGCCAAACAGCCGAGATTTCAGAGTCAGGTTTGATTGATCAGTAGAGCAACCATCATCACACCTTCAGCCTCCATCCAACATAGGTAGTATGATGTTTATACATTGGCTTTTGAAAGCTGCACTATTGAATACAACGCGATTGAAATCCTATTCAAAAACTCTCAAATTGAAACAATGTCCACAATGTCCACAGGTGTATAGGAGTACTCCTAGTCCGAGTCCGAGTCAAGTACGTTCTTAGAAGACTGCTTAAACGTTTCAAGACCCGTCGCCAGGTAAGCCTCAACGACCTGCCCGCCAAAATTCCGGCCGTGCATCATGCGAACACAGGCATGAGCAGCCTCAAGCTCTTTGAATTTGACGGACACGATACCCTCAGCCTCGAGGTCAAAGAGCACAACGTTGGTAACCGTGCCAAGCTTTGAGCACTCGTCTCGAATGTCCTCCTTGATCTCCAAGAGAGCCGAGGGGTCTTCCTCTAGCTCCTGGAGAGTGAACATGTGCGACAGAATGACCGTCTTCTCGAAGCGGGCCTTGACCGCGGGTTTTTCCTCGGTATAATCATCATCCCAATCTGCCAGCTTCGACTCCAGCTTCTGTGTCTTCTTGATAATCTTTTGGCGGTCCTGGTCATTCTTACGGGCCTTCGGAGCCTGGGCCTCTTTCTTGCCATGACTCTGGTCTTCTGTGTTTTCGTACTTGGTCTTCTTGTAGCTTGAATCGGCCTCCTGGACACGGATGCGGCCCTCAGGCTTGCCGGCGCTAGTGAAGCGGAAGTCGGTATCGTCCAGCAACATAATAGCCATCTCAACCGACTGCGGCTTGAAGAAGACAATCAGGGCGTCGCCCTTGAAGTTACCACTGTCATCGTTGTACATCTTGATGCGTGGTCTTCCGCTATCAATCTCCTCGGCAATCACGCCGCCCTTGCGGGAAAACAGATCGTGTATTTCGTCGATAGTCGCATCGTGGGGAATGCCCGTGACGTAGATGGCAGTATTTTGCCTAGGGGCAGGCGGAGCCTTGGCCTTTTTCTGCGGGCGTTGTTTGTTTTGCTGCTTGCCAGAACCCTGCTATTTGTTCATAGAAGCACATGGTCGTATCGTCAGTATTTTGCCCGAAGCTACATATTGGCAGCCGATTCAGTCTATCCAGACCATGACTGTCTTGCGTCGGGTTGTTCTCTACTAGAGTGCTATGGAGAAGGAGGTATCGAAAACGCGTTGAACCCGATCAAGGGTAAAACATCATATCGCGCAGAAATTATGCATCGCCCGCGAAGAATAGATGATGGAGTATCGGAGTTCGCGTCGGTTCGTCCATGTCTGCATACGGAGCTTACCTCGTCGTTGTCGTCGGCTGATGGAGCTCCTTTTCTCTTGCGTCCATTATCAGATGCATCATGGGAATCGATGCGCAAAGACTGAGGCGCGCTTGAGTTCAAATTCACTTCAGCGCTTTCGGAATGGGGAGATTCTTCGTCCTCGTCGCATAGCACCCAAAGTTTGCGCTCCTCGTCAAATTCGTACTCGTCGCCATCGTCATGGACCGCAATATATTTGTTGTCGAGTTTGGAAAAGGAAATGCGATCATCGGTATTGAATTGCGACTTGTCGGTCGGAAACGTCAACTCTGATTGAGGCGCCATTGGGAAGATTGGAAATGCGAACGATGCTAATGAAGGTGGCATAAAATTCAAACAAGGGCTCCATATTGCGATTCTGCATTTGAGCAACTCGCGATTTGATAAGAGTTACAGTGCATATACAGTGTTATTACTACTGTCTTCGCACAATAGCCAAAAAAAATTTAACGGTCGTATTCTTATTGAAATGAAATGACGATATCGCTATAATACACTATGATTTTCGGATCTATTCCTTCTTTGTAACGGTCTTCCTGATGCCCTCCACGAAGGCCTCAACGGCTCCTCCACCACCAAGCGGCATAGCACTACCTCTCATATAACCGCCGTTCTCAACGTCGATTTTAAGAGCGTCAGCAATGGTAGGAAGACCACCATCTCTGATCGCCATGGTCAAACTACCTAGAGACTGCGAAAACTGGGGGCTACGGAGAACTTTGGCAACCAAAGACCGCTTGTCTTCGGTTGTCAGAGAAGCCTTCGCACTCTCAATAATATCGACAGTAGGGTTGCTGGGTATATCAGCGCTATCCATGACGGTGCAGAGAATCAGAGACGGTGGCAAAAAGCCGATGAGTCGATCAAGCTGCTCCTCTGAAGCCGAATGCTCAGCAAGAGGCACTGTGGTTGAAGACGGAAGCATATGCGGAAGCGAAGGGTACGCAATGTCGCCAGAGCTTGAGCGTTGGGGTGTGTCGGTACCAGACAGCTGATTGCTGCCTTCAAGCGAAGCCAAAAGGTTGCGCACAATAGTGTTGGCATCGGGAGGGGGAGTATTCCTAATACAGGAGCAAGATAGTGGTCAGCTAATGAGCTACTTGGTGCACATAGTTTGAAGTATGTTCTGTGTGTGTATTGGCCCAATCAAGTAGTAGCAGTACAAAAATGAAAGAAGTCGGTCGGTCTCTAGGTAGCCATTCCTCCAGCAGTCACGGCTGTGTTGGTAGGCTGATAGAAATGGCTACCAGTCACATGCCTGACCTCGCAAATCACGACGACGGGGAATCAAGGAGGAAACCTACGCTCTACCGCCATCCGCACCCCCCTCTCTGGCGTCCTCACCCTCGTCCCGCACATCTCCGCCGGTAGCATCAGCGCCGGCACCACCAGTGGTTCCGCTTGCTGACTTAGGCTCCTGCGCGTCTTCCATATCCTCATCTTCGTCTTCTTCCTCGTAATCATCTTCTTCGTCCTCCTCAAGAGCGGCTAGCTCGGCATTAACATCAACTTCTTCGCCTTGTAGAAGCGAATACACAATATCAGTAATCTTGCGGTCCCGCTCGCTCAGGTTGCTAAAGTCGTTGGGGTTCTCGGGAGGTGACTGGAGCCAGAAAAGGTAGCGCTGGGACGAAGAGTTGAATTTGAGGACGTAAATGCGGCCGTTCGTTTTCGCAGTGGGTTGTTCCGAGTCGTAATGCAGGAAGTTTCCGTCACCCGGGATCATGACGAGATCAAGTTCGGGTTGGTGTTCGGGAGTGTCGCGCTTGCGCCAGCAGAGGTGGATCAGCTCTATCAAGAGGTTAGCAATTGTCATCATGGCATTGGCATCGAAGATATCCTACCATCTTCACTTCCGTACAAATAGAGATAGCCAGGCTCGGGCTTGGGGGTAACTTTGGGCGGAGACACAGAATTCTAGCGAGTGGCAAGTTAGCATGCGACAAATGGCAAGGCTACCGAACAGTGATTTTTAAGTTGTGAAGATGCACCCAATCAAGTGAAATAAATGGATAATGCGGAGTGTTGTAAACGTACGTCGATGTCGCAACGACCAGCTCTAAAAGCAATGAGGGGATCGATAGACATTATGAATTGTGACGATGATGAAAGAAAGAGCAGGCAAGTATATTTGAAGGTTCAATGGAATAGCTTTCTGTCGCAAAGCTTAACGTCGATGCTGTCAACGTAATATAATACCAGTAGTATTAGCTTGTTGATGCTCTAACAAGCTTGAAGCTCCGTGGTGTTAAGCCCCACAATTCCAACTTGTTCATATTCAAGTTATCCCGTTTTGGGGTCAGGCAGCAAAGGTACACGGCATACCATAGCTATTCGCACGTTATCTGCATGTACTAAACGGTCGTCACCTGTCCTAGCGCTGAGCAGCTAGTGGCAGCTGTCCACAGCTGCTGTGAACCTTGCTTGTCGGGCTGTGCTCATTATGCTCTCTCATTGGCTACAGATCTCATATGCAGTGGGGCCCAGCCCACAGGTTTCCACTATGTCCACTCACGTCCTGAAAATTTCCACAACCCCGCCATCCTGCCGTCCTTGTCCCCTCAGACTCCTCTTCCAAATCCCTTCAAATTTGAACGAGTCCCAACTTCTCGTCTGCGAAATTTTTTCACTTCTTCTTCTTCTTCTCTTTTTCTTGAGCAGAACATACTTTCTCGCTCCTCACAAAACACCGTCAACATGGGTTTCTCTGATCTCTCCTCGGACGCTGGTGTGGCCAGTATGTGCCCCAAGAACTGCATCATTTGAATTTCTTTTCTTTATTTGCGTTGTTTGTAAAACACGTCAAATGCCAGTTCTAACTTCGACTAGGCCTTGACAGCTGGACCAAGACCCGGTCCTACATCGATGGGTAAGTCGTCAACTATATCAATCTAGCATGAGCCTTTCCCCAATCTTGCCATCGAGGCTTTGCCGTTCTCTACCAAGGAATACATAGGCTATAGCTGGCTTGGCATCTTGGAAATTTTCCAAGATCTATCCCTACTCACTTCATATTTTTGGTATCCTGATGAGAAAAATTGGTCCGTGTTTCTGAGGCAGCCTCAAGACCTGCCTAATGAGGACGACCCATTGCTTTTTGCACCTCTGAACCAAAACAAACCACCCCTCTTTTCAAAAAAAGCATCAACGTATTTCACTTTTTTCGAGGAAACGGTCAAGCTAACATACTTGTCTGATTTCAGCCAGGCTGCTTCGCAGGCCGATGTCGCCGTCTTCAAGGCCGTGACCGGTGCTCCTGACGCCGCCAAGTACCCCCACGCCGCTCGCTGGTACAAGCACATCGCCTCGTACGAGGCTGAGTTCTCCACTCTGCCCGGTGATGCTTCCAAGGCCGCCACCGCCTACGGCGCTGACGTTGCCGTCAAGGAGGAGGCCCCCGCCGCTGAGGATGAGGATGATGTTGACCTGTTCGGCTCTGACGAGGAGGAGGATGCTGAGGCTGTCCGTGTCCGCGAGGAGCGCCTGGCCGCTTACCGCGAGAAGAAGGCTGCCAAGCCCAAGACTATCGCCAAGTCGGTCGTCACCATGGACGTCAAGCCCTGGGGTAAGTTATCAACACTAAAACATTGTCCAGAGCCAATACTGACTAATTATCGCAGATGACGAGACCGACATGGCCGCCCTGGAGGCTGCCGTCCGTGGCATTGAAAAGGACGGTCTGGTCTGGGGTGCCTCCAAGCTGGTCGCCGTCGGCTTCGGTATCAAGAAGCTGCAGATCAACCTGGTTGTCGAGGACGAGAAGATCTCTCTGGATGAGCTCCAGGAGCAGATCGCCGACTTCGACGACTGGGTCCAGTCCTCGGACATTGCTGCCATGCAGAAGCTGTAGGCGGCATATTCCGACAAATGAAATAAAGCTGTAAAGAACAAAAAAATGAAATATTTTAACGACATACACGCCATGGGGCCATTTTGGTAGAAAACGACAGGATGGAACAGGACCGGTACAGGATGCATTTTACGACCTGGGATAGGCCATGATTGACATGACTCAGATATGAACAATGAGTAGCATGTTTGGCTTTCCGTAAACATGTTCCACGTATTTTTCTCCCTTTGTGAGTGAAGAAATCATATTGCTCCAATAACAGCTAGCCCTTTGCATTGTCAAATGAAAGCTTACGCAAGCATGATCCTCTGTCAAGGCTGTAGTTAGTCTCCTGCTTAGCCGAGCTGCCTATAGATCACTGTACTTAAAGAGCTTACATGATGGAAAATGTGGAGTGTTGTGACGATTTATCAACACGAACCCATGAGATGGCTTGAGCCTGGATCCCTCATGTACTACTGATTGATGAAATGTCATAGATCTCTCACACTCAAATTCAACACAATTATAGAAAAGGCTTTGCCTCAAGTCAGAAGCTCATCTGTAGGGTTATATTTTATAGGGTTAGTTGTCTGCTTGCTCCAAGCGTGTTACACAGTGGCTTCCAAATCAGGAAAGCAGCGCAGTCGAATGACTGATGCTATGTCTGTTGCACGAGTATTGTATTTACGGACAATATCATACTATATAGTAGATAAACCACCACTACACTAAAGCTAGTCATTTTCTTCTACACAAATTAGTCGTCCCATTATTCAAATTATTTCTTTTTTTTTGTTAACTTTGATCCTCTGCACATTACGTTGCTCACTATGGTACGTCTATGAAAAGTGACATCTACAATGATTCAAATCAGAGATTTTGAGGTAATACTATGTTTCCGTTATAGCGCATGTGGGAGGTATGATAACGCAATAATACATTCTGGGAAGCTTTTACCAACACGAGTACAGCTCGAAACCTGTAATATACACTTGTTCTTGAGCAAAGACGCATGTGCCACGGATTATCACAACGTCGCAGAGACTGCAAAGTCTACAGTGAGTTTTGCGATCCTATCTTCAAAACTATTTGTAAACATGATGGCCTTCATGGGCCGGCTGAAATGTATCCCCGTTTCTATATATGGCTCAGTTGAGGTAGACTTTGATAAACAAAGCTCTTCCCAATAACGATGATAATGACAATGATAACGGTCTACACATCCATATCAAGCTGAGAAGTTCCAATACCACTACTAAATGCGTTTGCTTGAACCTGATGTTGATGTTGACAGCACAATGATCACAGCTTCCTAGCCCTAGAACGACGTATTGAATGTTTTTTTTTTCTTTTTCCAAAATCTTATATAGCTTTAGTAGCAAATCTAATCATCCAAAGGCAAGATGGCCGAGCGGTCTAAGGCGCTGTGTTCAGGTTTCTTCATTAGAAAAAGCTTCGCAGTGGAGCAATCCGCGCGAGTTCGAATCTCGTTCTTGTCAACATTTCTTTTTGACCCCACTAACTGGGCCTTACTTGGTGTTACTTTTTCTCTGTTTGGCAGCCAAATGGACTTTTCTTTTTTTCTCTTTTGGTCGGCTTCCCGATTTGGGTAGTTGCGCTGCAAACATATCTGGTTTACTTGGTTTCGATTCATAGACTACCTTTATTACTACTGGCAGCAGTAGAAGTCTGGCAGCAGTAGAAGCCCTAGCATTTTATCATTCACTACGCTCCTCTCTTTTTACATGTTCCTACTGGATTCCTTAACGATTTCTTGGAGATTGAACTTTGTGTCCCAGGGGTCGTAGTGCTAATGCAAGACAGCCTCTTTCTCAAGTGCAGATCCCTGTGCACGATGAATTTCTGGGATTCGTATAAGTTATAACTAGCAGATAAATCATCTTGTGCCACGACTCCTTCCAAAGAGACGTCATCTACCTCTGGCTATGTTTCAATTTTCAATACCAAGACGCCGGGGAGGTCCGTTGAGAACAATTAAAACTTTGTTGAGGATGGGAAGTTACACAGCAGGTATGGACGGTGCGCTTGCCGACCACGATTCCCGTTTGCCGTGATGGGCAAGTCTTTGAGTGTTGTTTGCCAGATTGAAGAACTACTAGTAATAGTACATGTCACGGCGCTTTACCTGGAACATGATACAGCTAGTGCGTGTGACGGCAAATTTCGAGAATCCATATAAAACGGGTATGCGAACACATTGCGCATTAAAATCATAGGTTCTATGTTAGGTTTACTATGGCTCAATTATCAAAACTATAAAGCCGAAACAGCGGCACGAGAGATGAGGACAGACGGGCTTGTACTTTTCACACCGTGTGTTACTTTCCAGCTTCCTGTTGCATTGAATTAGATTGGTCGTCACACTTAGATGAGGCTAGACCTAAACAAGAACAGGTGAGAGGCTTGGACACCCCTGATATGTGGAATCAGTCGCCCTATGTCAAGTTGAATGTGTGTACAGGCTGTTCCGCATAATCGAAAGACACGGAGCGCGTTTGTGATTGAGAGTGGTAATCGCATGTTGGTGTCGACAGAAGTGGATCTCTTTTTAGTGCCGTTCTTTACAATTTTACTCTGTATAGCGGTCATTTGCTCAAACAGAAGTATCATCGGCACTACGCGTCCAATGCACACTTTGACACTCTGTGTTTGCTGCAATATTTTCGCATTAAGATGGCTCTGGGGCCTCGTTGAGACTTGACACTTGCCAGACCCTCGACAGCTGGCACATACTAACCCTAATGAGAAAACTCACAGTGTGTCATAGGGTGTCAACTATGTTAACACCCTAATACACACGGTAACAACCCTCATGAATTAATAGGGTCTAGTTATGAATTCGTACCCTTGCTCTTGTTGCTCAGGTGATTGGGGTTCTGGCAAAAGTGTATAGTGCGCATAATTGAGGGACTGTATCTAGCACTGTGAGATTTCGGATCTTAACCCTAGTGTATTGATCGGGTTATTAGTGCAAGTGCTAACTCTGGCGATATATCGAACAACACACTTAACGCTTACCGTCTGTACTACATACTCCTTAATTTGCGACGACCTACTACGCATATGTATTAATGGGACACAGTAGCCTGGGCCGTGGCGAACATACATACTAATTTAATGCTCAGCTTTGCAACATGTTGACTAACACTGTGCGTTTAGTTTCACACTTCATGTTGATCCAATATGGCGTAAACTTTTGTCTCCACTTGCTATCGCGAAACAAAGATATCACACAGTGACAAAATGGCTATATAACGCGTCTCATTCCGACAGTTACCTTGTCCTTAGTGGTTCTTACGAGGCGTTACTTGTCAGGGGATAAGACGGCGCGTCACACGCAAATTCATGCACGCTCAGGGTAAAAGATTGAACACGGAAAAACTTTACGGTGGCTTGGGCGCAGCCTTGCCTCGTAACACTTCAAATACATTGCCTTCTATGCCTCCATGCGGCTGCCCGAGCAAGGGAACTCGGGTTGAGCAAACTTGGCCAGTTTATTTTGTATGAATATGTACTTGTTACGACGGTATCACCCACTAAGGACTTTGTCAGCAAGTAAGTACTACTACAGTGTACGGAGTAGTACCACGGCCTCACTGCCACATGTGATGGTCACATTCTGCCGTCTCGCCCATTTCCTTTACTCCGTATAGTCTACGGAGTAGTCTGCTACTCCGTAATAGGCTAGTCTGATCTCTCTTCTGTAACAATAATGCCTTTAAAAAAAGCTTTCACTCTCACCAGTGCAACATGGCCTGTTATCAACCACATGATAGCATGGCATCTTCCAGTATTCCCTTCTCTTGTGTCTGGAAATCTACACGCGCTGTGTTCGTGGGTCTTGCAATGACACTGTTTTCCCTTGCGCTGAGACCCGTACTGGACAGACTAAACACAAAGCGTCAAAAATACGGCGCCCCGGAAGAAAAAATACATCTCCATCCACAATGTAAGCGTTGTCTGTTAATGCCTCAATTCCCGGTGTTGCGGAGACTATGAAATCGATATTGAAATTTAATTTAGCTCCAAGACGGCACTTACTACAGGAGAGAAGAAACGATGACTGCAGAAAGCACGCTAGACCGACACGACTGTAGAATCCCAAAGCAGAAATAAGAAAAGAAGGCGAAAGGTGTCAAGCTTTCAGGAGTCAAAGCAAAGCTCGTTTGGCATACATCTGAGTTCTGGAGATAGCGAGCCTTGGACTCTGTTTACACCGTATATTTCCAACCACTGGCAAACTTCAAATACAGCACCAGTCAAAAGTCACGGTGTCCCTAACAATCAATAGCAAGCCGGCCGTGTGTTTAGTGGGATCAAACACGCCTTGAAGTCCTTGTCAAAACAGAAAAGAATATACGGAATCAGCAAGGTCTGGTGGGTCTAGAAACCAGAACAAGGTCTGTTCGTCATGGTATTTTTATCCACTCACGTGTCTGTCAGTTTTGACAACAGGCACGATATATTTTTGAATTGCCAAAACAAAAAAGCAGGTACAAACAAGAAACATCCCATAGAATTGGGCCTTGCATAAATGGGCAACTTGGACATTTTGTGTACTTGATCCCAACTGGGGGAGAGGGGCCATAATTCCAGAGCTATAATAATAATACATAATACATATAACAAATAATACAGCAGTGAATGAATATCTTCTTTCGTAGCCAAGATGTGTAGTTCTAGCCCTAGGGTTGACTTACACTCGGGCTCGCTATTGCAAAATTAAGCTCATAAAAGTCATCTCTGCCGACATTAACAGATTACTTTATTCTGTTCCATTATCTTTTCCCAGTGCATTCATCCAACGGTTTCCTTAGCTCTTCATCTCGGACAGTCCGTTTGATTATTCTGCTGTGTACAATGATAAAGATAATTTTGTTGTTATATTTGGCTTTCATCTTCACTTCACACAAACCAGGCGCACAAATGGCCCACTTGGACCGTAATCAGGTTGGCTAAAGGAACAACCAGCGCTCTTTGGGGCCCTTTTGACACCTGTCAGTGCCTGATTCAGTGCCTGTTTCTCGCTGGCCCTTCCTTGGCGTCGAGACAAAGTCTGGGCCGCTGAGTATGAAGTACTTAAGTTAGCTCTAGGGTTATTCCATGCCCCAGTTGCGAATTCTCAGCCAGAGCCACTATTTTAGAATAATGCCCAAAGGTCTATGTCTTAAACACTATAAAAACGACCGCGCGAACCCCTTTGCGAAATGTTTGCCAGGCAATCCATGGAAGTATTGACTTACTCACTTACTTACTTAAGATTAGAGGTACAGACCGAGTTTAGTACAGAGTACGTACCAGGCCCTGTTCCCCTTGGCCCTACGGCGAAACAAGACAATTCGAGACACAATGCAAGACGACCATGCATGCATTTCACCAACAAAAAAAAACATCTGGAAAAACACCGACGGTACAGGGAAGCAATAACAGCCCTTCCTTGGCTTATTCATGCATCCCGCAGAAGAAAATGGCACTAGATCCTTTCGTCAAAAGCGAAACGTAAAGCTAGAATCCACAACAGAGCAAAAAATACGTTGAAAGAAAAATATGGGAAGCATTAAGATCTCCGACCAGGTAGTGAATCCAACTCTGAGGAAAGAGGGGGTTGAGTTTATCATCAACTATCATTCTGGTGGTTAATGTTGAAAGAGAGGGCGACTGAATCGGGCCTAGAAGACAGGCGCGTTTTTCATATATGTACCGAAACGAGCCCGGAGAAATGCTCATCATGTCGGCGACGTGAATCCTCGGCGATTTTGCTTACGGCACGAGTCCTTGACCAAAACAGGTACTGAGCACAAGATGCTTACAGGGGCGTTTTTTTTTTCTTTTATCCCAACGCAAAGCAAAAAACTTTGCGATACTCATTACAGGACTGTGCTCATAAACGCCACGGATAAACAGACAAACAAAAGGACAAGCAAACTTGGTCTTCTCCCGCATCCCAATGCTGATTGGCCTGTTCCCCATCTTCGTCATTGGTATTACGCCTTCTGTGGCTTTGCAGTCAACTTGGATATCCCTGATTTGACTGGCTGGCGAATACTTCGCCGCAGCGCTAGCAAGAAGAGAAAGCCTTTCTTCCGTACGAAGTACCTACAGTATTGTGTAGTATCTCCCCAACAAGAGCCATGATTAGTGGCTGGCTAGGCCCACCCACCACGGCTTGTGGGTCATCGATTTTCTTTTATTTTTTTCTCTCTCTCTCTCTCTCATTTTTTTTCTGTCAAGTTTCTAGCTTTCCAGGGGTTTGTTCGTATTAGCCGCCTCGGCAGACCAGTCAGCTAAAGGAAGAGGAAGAGGAAGAGGGTGGAGTCAAGGCCCTACAGTGAGCCACTAAGAAGACGCAGCAACCCCTAAAAGCTAGAGGGTAGCTGTCTCTGCGTTCAATTTAATGTTGGAGTTGTAACTTTGCAGAAATGATAGCCAAGACGTAGATAACCATAGATGACTTGACTACTTGAAAGTGAAGAAAAAAACCCCAAGAAATCCGGCTGACCGATGCGAGTGAAAATAGAGCAAGCAAAAAATGCCTCTTTTAACACCAAAAATGACAGGTCCGAAGCCGCATTGGAGACTTCTTCAAAGTGAGTTGCGACGTAACGCAAGAAAGTGGGCTGACGTCGCATCGAAGCTAACCCAACAGCATGGGAACGAAGGAGAAGAGAAGAATAAAGCAAAAGCAGGACGGCCGTCGTTTATTGGCGGGTTTCTAGCGAGAACAAGATTTGGCTTCTGTGTCTGTGGGAGTTTTTTTTCATAGTGGGTACATGATTAGTTGGTGTGGTTGGACAAGACAGACGAGTAAGAAAGCAAAAACATGAAGAATGAAGAAAAAAAAAAAAGGGCTCTGGGTAGAAATAAGATTACAAAAGAGTAGCGAGGAAAGAAAATATCAGCATCTACGTAGCAAACACCGGCAGTTACCAGAAATGTGAAGCCGCGCTTAGTATGAGAGTTTAACACTGAAGTAGACTGTGATGTGACAAGATTTGCAGGTTTAACTGCTTTTACACAGGCGGCGTTCAGCCAAGCACATTGTGTCGTCATATCACGTACTTGATTCTGCTCAGGCAGGCTGGGCTTTTGGCACTTTGGCAGGTTTTAATATGAGGGGATTTCCATCTTTCTACCAAGTCCAGTCATCACTATTACTGCTAGTACCAGTAGAAGATGGTCATTTATTGGGCGCCTAGCGGGTGTGCGCCGGTAGAGAGGAGATCGGATCCGGACATCATTATATTTCACATAAGCCTTGCTCAGGCAACGCCAGAAGGAAATGATACTAGTACTTGAATTGACTCCTATCCTCTCGTTGAGCCAAGGAAAGGAGCAAAACGGAGGAAGCACTGGCCTCGAGGATGTCACTTAGAAGGTCGAAGCAAGCAGAAAAGCGCAGTAAAGTAGGATAAAGTGAAGCAATAAACGAGCAAGGATTATGGGTCAGTGTTAGTTGGACAGGGGGCTTGACTAGCTATATACTATAAGGCATGGCGGCAAAAGACAAGACAAGTGAAAGAGCAAACAGTAAGAACGAGCAGAAACAATTTTCAATAATCAAAGAGACGGTGAAATACGGAGACAGAAATATAGGAAGCAATATAAGATATGACAAAGAAAAACAATTGAAGCTTAAATGAAGCAGCTGGAGGGCGTTACGAGATTTACACCGCAGATATAGCATGCAGGCAACCTAGGACGAGAACCACAAAAGCGTAGCTAACTTGCTGATTTAGCAGGAGGAAAGCATAAAAGTGGTGAGGACAGCGGCTCCCTCTTTGTGAATAATATGCCGCTGGGGCAGAGACGTTTTGGGCTTTTGTTTTCTGCACTGCCGCTACATAAATAAGAGGTCAATGATTTGTGCTCAAGAGTTATACTTCATGACGGGTGGCTTGGGCTAATATGAAGGTACGGGGAGAAGAATACAAGGCAGGCTAAGCACACAAATGTCACTTTGTATTCGTTTTTTTTTTTTTTTTTTTTCTATGTTGGTACAACTTTTTGTTAAAACTTGGGCATGGGAAGCTAGAAGCCTGTTGAGTTGGTATAACAGAAAAATAGTTTTTTTCCCCGTTATTAAGAGTAAAGTCAAGCTGTCAAGTCCAGGACCCTGAAAACACAGCAAGAAGAAACTCCAAAACTGAAAAGTTCAGTTGTTAAAAACTTGACGAGAGCAAGAGATAAAAAAAAATAAATAAATAAATAAATTGTGACAGGGGGCATCCAACGACAACAAGCACCCCCTGGAGAACAAGAACACTCAAATAAGTAGCGAGAAAACAAACGACCACTAATATGGGCGTGAGAAAACAAGGAACAAGAGCAAAGGAAAGACTACTGTTAGTAGTACTTCTTGCTACTACGACCAACAGATATAAGTAAATGACCGTCCCGCCGGGTTTGTTCACTGGACCTGTGAACTTATTAGTTAGTGTATGGCTGCTCACTGGTTGTGGCATTGGATTCCGCTCGTTTTTCTTTCTTCTCATTCTTCTGGCTATTGACTTGTTTCTTCTTTTTGAAGACCGACCTTCCTTTATATTGATAACTTACATGAACTCGACTTCTTGAAACCAGTTTTTAATGCTCTCCTTCTATCCATAACATATCATCGCCTATCGCATCTCCTTTAACAACTAGGTGTTGTGCATCGTCTTGGTTGTTCTCAGTCGTCTCGCTGTTATAATATTTGCAGTTTCTTAGCCTTATACGGCAATCTATTATCTTTTTGTATACGACTCACCGCCGCTTTTATCATTCATACATTGAAGAAATTCATCTCACGCCCGATCGATTCTGGTTCGTGAACCACGTTACTTTCTGTGCTGCGAGCGCTTAATTCCCATCACCTCTGGCCTTGACGCCCACATACATACATTCGTCTACAGCCATGACGTCCTACACTGAGCAGCTTCGCGATGGCTGCCCGGCGCCGTTCTACAACCAAGATTCATTTTCCACCACTGACGGTTGTAAGTTTCTCCGTCTATCGTCCCGCACTACGTCCCTGCTAACGTAATCAGTCATCCATGGCAGAGTATGCCAGAACATGGCCATCCTCGGCAACATCACGTGCTGCCTTCCGTGCCCGATTTCCGAATGGGTATACTCTGATAGCTTCGAAACCGTGGCCTCGGCTGCCGACTGGGCGAGTGTAGTCGGCACTATCTGCTGCGTGTTCCTACTGGCCTCGTGGATTGCTTTGCCGGTAGAGAAGACGCACCGGCACTACCTGAGCATATGCCTGACCGTGGCCGTGCTTGTCATGAATGTAAGTTTGTTTGCTTTTGTATAATGATAACATTGGCTAACATCTCTAGATGGGCTTTGTCATTCCTCTTGCCACAAACCCCGAACAGTGCATCAACCCAATCACGCCCAACGATATGTCTACTAGCTCCGTATGCGCCGCCTCTGGTACACTGCTCATGCTTGGCGGGTTTGCCGGCATGATGTGGGTGTTCCTGCGCGCGCTGTCTCTGCACCTGCAAATCTGCTGGCAAGTCGTGGTCGGCCGTAACTTCATGTGGTTTGCCCAGGCTGTCGGCTGGATCATACCCATCATTACTGTCGCGATAGCTGTCAAATACAGCGGTGTGTCGTTCCGCTTTGGCCAGACATGCCATGTCAACCACGACAACAGTCTGGCGGACTTTTGGATCCCCATGTTGGTGTTTTCCGGATTCACTGTGCTGATTCAAGGCGCGACCTTCATCTACTGCATCAAGGTGTACCTGGCGTCGCTGGTCGATAGCAGCACGACTACTGAGGGCTCCAACCTGCCTACCTACTCGATCAATTCCCCGCTGGCCATTTCGCCTCGCCAGGCGTACCGCCGCGTCAAGCGCGTGATTCAACTTCAGTGGCGCGGAATTACTATTGTCTTGATTATCCTGATGGACGTTATCTTCTTTTCCGTGGTCTTTGTTTTCCAGGACCGCACCATGGAAGCCGTGCGCCTGCACCCCGACAAGGCCACCGACTGGATCTCGTGCATTATGGCCTCGGGTGGCGATAAGGGTGCGTGCATCAACAAGACCAGCGACCTGGTAGTTTCTCAGCCCACGCTCATTGCTGTGTTAATGCTTCTGTCCATCAACGGTGTGTGGCTGCTGCTTTTCCTGGGCACTTGGAACATGCTTTGTGGTTGGTCTGACCTCACCATGAAGGTCCTTGGCCTCAAGCAGGAAACCCTGGAATTTGTTTCCAAGGACGCCAAAATCGAGACTAAGTCGTACGAACTGCTCTCGCGCGAAACCACTACCAGCCAGCCGACCCGCCCTGCTCCCACGCGCGCCCATCCGACCAACTCCTCGCGAGGCCCGGTCATTGCCGTCGACACCAAGAGCCCTATTAGTCCCTTCACAGACTCGTCCTCGCCCGGCGGCCAGTTCAACGACAAAATGGTCTCACCATATGCCGACAGCCCTGTGTCGCCGCCGGAACTGCGCCGTGTCGATTTTACGGCGAGCCCGGCTGGTGAAGACGGGCGGCAAACGCCGGATTACTTTGGGTCGACGGCGAGATACCATACGCCGTCGGGGTCATTTAGTAGCCCGAATGCGCCGCGGTCGCCGCCGCCGGTGTGGAGTGCCGGAACTGGATCTGGTGCGGGGCTTCCGCCGCATCATGACGGAGACATGAACCCGCTCGGCATGAACCGGATCTAGGCTGGTCCGGCTCAAACAAAAGAAAAAAGAAAAAAAAAACACGTAAATAACTACTGGTGACGGTTTGTATTCTAGCCACTGGGTGGCTGATTCCTGTATTCCCTTTGTTCTTTCATCCCCTCTGACCTCAGCCAGCCACACGGTCCTTTTCTTTGTGACTGTCTTGTATTATTTTTTCTTTGTTTCTTATATCTCGGATTTGGTGTTTGGCGTTGGCTATGTAGCTAAAACGGTTGTATTTTAAGTAAACTTGCTGTGGCTGTAACGGTATTCGCATATTCTTTCATAGCGAACATTTACTATCGTGTAACATTGTGCATCTACAAAATAGCAAGACATTGTGCGTTTTTAGTCTATTATGGTTGGCTGCTAGTGAGACGCGCCTGCATCGCCATGAGACAATGAGTGGGCGCCTGCCAACTTGACTGATATGAGCCTTGTTGAATTTTTGCCAGCACAAGGCTGAACCATATGACCGAATGACTGATTTGACTGTATTCGTATCACGCGGCTTGTAATCTCTTGCTGCCTTCATCTTTTTTTACACCTGCGTTTTCACGCTCGTTTATCTGTTTGTTTGTACGTTTCGTCTTGAATACAAAAAAGCACAGAAACTAACAACGTGGTGCACAGATTTTGTATTGTTTCTTCTGGTTGGCCAGTCCAGAAACGCTCGAATCGAATTGCCGTGTTTTGATTTTTCTGTGCATGCTTCAACCGACCACGTGCGAGATCTGGTTGATTGGATGCTGCCGTTCCACCAATCTTGACGTACAGATCGGACTTTAACTTGCTGTCCAGGCTCAACCCTTGATTTAACAGGAAAAAAAAACAGTCATGCAGGCTTTGACAAGGTGGCTTTCAGCAGCATATGCAGTCCGAGGTCGCGCTATGGACGCTGAAGCACCGGCTCAATTGATCGCGGAAGCGTCGCAAGACTCGGCCCCACCTGGGCATCAGCCCACGCCGGCTCCAGAACCACCGGCTCCAAAACAATCTGCCCCGTCATCTTCGCAAGCACCCGCACTCGCACCCCTCCAGAGCTATGGAACTTCTGGTCTCGACTTCAAGCCTTCATCAAGTGAGATAACCACAGAATCATCGACTACAACGAGTCGCGATGTGTCTACCGAACAGTCGCCGCTCCTCCGCCAAAGACCCGCAGAGGCCCCAAAGAAGCACCTCTTGGATTTCAGATGGGCACCAGAAATCTCCCGGACGGCATCATATTTGAAAAAATTACTCGTCAGTGCAGCACAGCCGTTGATAAAACATCCAATCCTAGCCTTTCTGCTGTTTTGCGCCTTCTTATTCCTCGTGTTTGTGCTCCGCATCTTCTTCCCGCCCGAATCTAATATTTCTGCGCCGTGGATGCCCGAGTACACGGGTCGCCACAACTTTACCATTCCGCCTTACCGCTCGGAAATGCTGGCCACCAACTACTCGCTGCCTCTGCGCGCCGATGGCCGCAACATTGTCGACCAAACCGGCCGTCGCTTCAAGCTGGCAGCCATCAACTGGTACGGCGCCAGTGACGAGCTGTTTGTTGCTGGCGGGCTTGATATCCGACACCGCTCCGAGATTGCTACGTTGATTCGTGATCTGGGCTTCAACACGGTTCGACTGCCGTACAGTGACGAAATGGTGGCACTCAACCCGGTCGTCCCGGCCCGCGATATTGCAGCCAACCCAGATCTTATTGGCCGACGCGCACTCGAAATCTTCCACGCTGTAGTCGATGCCCTCACGCAGGCCGGTCTCGCTGTCATTGTCAACGACCACATCACCAAAGCGCGCTGGTGCTGCGACGGCGATCCCTGCGATTCCGGCTGGTCCAACAGCCACCTTGGTCCTGTTTGTCCAGTACGCCAGACTAGTGCCGAGTGGCTGGAGCGCTGGACACGCGTCATGCAGCCACTGGCCAACAGCTCGCTGGTCATTGGAGCCGACCTGCGCAATGAGGTACGCGGGCTTTGGGGCACCATGCCGTGGTCGTCGTGGGCCGCTGCAGCTGAAGAAGCATCTGAAACCCTACTGCGGATCAACCCGCACTGGCTGATGGTGGTTGAGGGCACATCGTCAGCCAACGACCTGACGGGCGCGGCAGAGCGGCCTGTGCGGTTGTCGCTGCCCGGCCGGCTGGTCTACAGCGCCCACGTGTACAGCTGGTCCGGCTGGGGATCTCTACAGGGGCGCTACTCGCTCCGCGAATACGCGGCGTTTGCTAACGACATGCAGCGCAACTGGGCGTATCTGCTAAGTCAGAACATGGCGCCCGTGTGGATCGGCGAAGTGGGCGCGCCGACGGCCCCGGGAAAGGGCGATGCCAATTACTGGCGTAATCTGGTGCGGTTCCTGGGCCACGTGGATGCCGACTTTGGATACTGGGCAATCAACCCGCGCAAACCGTATCGCCACACGTACGAGTCGTATGGGCTGGTGGAGGATGATTGGAAGACGGTGGTCAAGGATTACAGGTTGCGGGATATGCTGCGTCTGATGAATGTAACGGTGGAAGGATGGCGGTATTAGCCGCGTGATTACAGTATCTATATAGTGTTGTTTCTGTGCATCCTTTATACAAATGTTGGTCTTTATGCAAGTCTTTTCCCCCCATATCCGCCCCCTCCCCCCTGCTCATACCCGCTTGCCCTGTCGTAGTAAATCGCCCACCTTTGGCGGGAGAACGAGCTGTGACCGGTCGTTGCGCTTGTAGAAGTCGATAAGCGTTATGGCCGTCTTTTCCGGGGCGTCTTCGTGGATGAAATGGCCGGCCTCGGGGAAAACCTGCAGCGCGTATTTTCCTAGTATTGACATGGTCAGTACCCACAGCATTCTGTATCTTGTCGGCTCTCCACTCACCCTGCATCTGGCCAATCGTTAGCTCCGTGTCCAGCCGATCCGTGCCCGCCAATAACAGCAATTTGCCGCCTCGAGCGCCCAGGAACTTGCCGCTCAGCCCGCGGAACCAGCCCTCCCAAAAAGGCTGCGTAGCCTGCAGATCGGTGCGCCAGCGCCACGGCCGCGCCGTATCTTCGGCCTCGTTCCGGCGCAGCAGGCCCGGTACACTGGTCCGCGCTGCCAGCGAACTGCGCAGCGTCCGGCTGCGAACATGCCACTCGACGGCTTGCGCGACCGTTGTAAAGCCCACCGGTCGCGTGCTCAGGTACGTCATCATGCTTTGCAGGGCGTCCATGGCGGAGCCCTCGACGACATCGAGCACGGCAAAGCCAAGGATGGCGGCGGCAGCGTCGGGGCCCAAGAGTGCGAGGGCGTTGTATGCGGCGTGGGTAACTACAGCGCCGCCGAGAGAGTGGCCGACAAGAATCAGCGGCGGGAGGGTCGCCCAGTTCATGGTCTGGCGGGTGGCGTGGATGACGGCGGCAAGATCGCTGGCCAGGCGGTCAAGTGACAGGTCAAGATCGGGCAGCTTGTCGATGGTTTCGCCGTGGAAACGCGCGTCGGCACAGAGAATACCAGCATGGGGCATGCGTTTGCGGATTTCCGCGGAGACCAGCGCAAAGGACAGGCCGCAGGACCCGGCGCCGTGGTGCAGAACAAAGAGTGGGGCTTTTTCTGCAGGCGAGTTGAGATACGCGTGCACAGTGGCGGTGGGGAGGTCGAGGGTAAGTTCGCGCTCAAAGTATGTGGTCCACGGGATGGGGTCCAGAGAGCGGCCACGGGGAGGTCTGAAGGGTTAGCATAGAGTTGATGTGAGCAAGGTATCAGTGAGCTTAAAAATAAATGAGAGCGAGTGAGTCAGTGGGCGAGAGGGTGAGTGATTGAGTGAGTGAGTGATTGAGTGAGTGAGTGAGTGAGTGAGTGATTGAGTGAGTGAGAGTGAGAACCAGAAAACTCACCCCATAGCCCGCGCAAATAGTCCATGCCCCGGCGACGGAATCACCGTACCGGTTGATGACGCCGATGATGCTGACGACGCCGACGACGAATCGTCGTCCACCACCTGCTCCGTCTCGGTAGCATCTCCATCCCGATCTGCATCACGTAGTTCCGGCACTTCATCCTCGGCCTCCTCTTCAAAACTGGGCAGGTCGGCCTCCAGACCGGCCAAATGAGCCAGCTTGGCTTTGGCCCAGTGCTTCTGCAGCTCACTCATCAGGGGGGAGGGGGGCCAAATATCCAAAAGAAAATAAGCGCGGTACAGAGACAGAGTATGTGGCTGATCAAAGCAGTGAGTGCAGATTGTGGCGGGCAGCGATGGCGCGAATTGTGAAAAAAACAAAGCTACAGTTAGTTAAGGAAGTGCTGGATCGTAGTAGCTCCTTGTTTACTATGTACTATGAGGTCGAGAGTGGGGTGATTGAGGGTGTGTGTGTCATGTTAATTAACACTGTGCATATACCTAGTTCACCTGACTCTTCTACAGCAAACAAAGTACTTACACAGTGCCTATTAGACTACGCACGCCGCCGCCGTGATCCTCTCCCGCTCTAACCAGACGTTGCTTTTCCTTTTACGGCAATACAAACTTAAACTTGAGGCAGTTGATTATGGATTTTTCATTTATATTTTTCATCTTCACAAACGTTACCAACATGTGATACCACAGTTAAAGATCCAGAGTAAAGAGCATCATCAAGTCATGATTTGTGTGGTAGTATAAATAGGAGAAACAAGATGGCTATGTGCTGGTTTATCTGACGAGAAAAAAAAATAAACAAAAAACAAAAGACTGAAACAAAGGATTGGGGAAACCTGGTATCTGGACGGTGACTGGTTATAAAAGAAAACGAAGCGTGCATGTACACCATAGAAACTCGGACAAAGGAAAGAGAATGAGTGTAAGCAAAAGGAAAAGGAAATGAATAAAGAGAGAGAGTGACGACAAGCAAAGCCCGTCGTCTCTATAAATGCAATAGAAAAAAAAAAGAAAGATAAAGGAAAAGAGGGCAAAACTACAGCACCCATCCCAATGTGCACCGTCTATCATCACCCCACAGGGCTCGCCTTACTATTTATTGTAAGGTAATTAGCGTAGTAAGTATATGCGTTGGGTTGTAAGTATCATGTATTTCTAAGCAGCCGCTGCTGCTATCGTAAAATACAGCCTAGACCCGCGTCACCGGCTGCCCGTAATCGTTGTACTGGCTGTTCTCGGCGTACGGGCCTAGATCGCCACCACGTGATCTACTGCCGAACGGCGCCGCGTTGCCGACAAGCGATGCGCGGTCGCCCCGCTTAGGCGTCTCCAGGCTGCCGGACCGATGGTACGCGTCGTCGCCGTCGTCGTTGACGGAGTCCAGGTACGCCTCGCGGCCCGTGTACGAGCTGCTGATCGAGGACTTTTCGGCGTCGGTCTTCATGGACGAGACGGCAAAGGTGGTCGACTTGGTGTCGTGGAAGTACGAGCTGGGGCCGAGCGGCGTCAGGGTGTCGCGGTACATGAGCTGCTTTTCTGTAAGGGTTGTTAGCAATGGTTCATACAGAAATAGAATATCAAGAAAACTTACCAGCATCCTGTCTGCGCTTGTTGTGCGGGTTCACACGGATCAGGCCGTTGACGGCGTTCAAGATAATCAGGATAGCCAAAAGACCCGTCAGGATCGACTGGATGACAATCAAAATCACGCCCATCACCGTCTGTGTAGTCTGCGCAACACCAAACTCTTCGACAAACACAAGGATACACGCCACCGAGAGTACGCGCACCACCTGGATGAAGATATTGATGACGTTGCCCGACTTGCGCTCATACGGCTTGTAGTACACCAGGACTCCCAGCATCACCGCCTCAACAATCATCTGCACCGCCGTCTGCGACCGGCCCTTGCCGTCCATGACCGCCAGTGTGACGCCCTTGGCAAACGCGTAGCAAATGGTCGGCACGAAAATCCACCAGTACGAAGTACGGTACGACTCGTAAAACAGGCTATACTTGGCCCACAGGTCTTCGTTGTTGAAGAGGCCGCTGGCATCACCGTTGGTCTTTTTGAGCTGCTGCGCAATGCTCCAGATTTTGTAGGAGAAAAAGGCTAGCACACCCGTAAATATGGCCAGCGTCACGCCCGCAAGAACCTTGGCTGCCCAGGAGTCGCCGCGAGTAAACTGGAACACACAGTACAGCACCCACACGCCGTACAGAAGCATAATAAGCGTCGTCACAGACCGTGCAATCGACCGCCAGTAGTGCTTGCGGAAGTTGGAAAGCGAATCGGGCGGGCTGCCAAACAGCGTCCACGCCTCGACAACAACCTTGACGAGCAGAATGCCAACAACAATGGATGCAATCACAATCGACACAACCAGCAAGATGGTCATGAACGTGTTGGACTGCGGCACGCTAATCTTTTCGACAAACGCGCGGATACCCGAAACAGTCGACTGAAACGACTCCTCGGCGTTCGAGAGCACCTGGGTGTTTTCACTCGACGAAGTGGTAACCTCGCGGCTGTACAGCAAGACAGCACGCTTCAGCACCGAGGACGACGGCTTGCTTTGGCTGCCATCGGGAAAGACCAGCGTCGTATTGCGCAGTTTCTCAAAGCTATCAGCCGTCAGGTTCCCGCCCGTTCTGGACCGGAACGAGTCAATGGCCAGCTGGATGTTATCCCAGCCCACAAGACCCGTGGTAAAGGCAAAGTTCTGCGAAAAGCTGCGGTAAATGGGCGGGTAGTTGACAGAAAGCATGCCGTTCATGGCCATGCCCTGCATCCAGCCAAACACCTGCACAAACGAAGGCGCTGGCGTGGCAGCTCCGGCGGCAGCACCACCGGCGGTAGCGCCTCCAGTAGCTGCGCCGGCGGCAGTAATACCAGAAACAACAAGGGCGGCACCGGCGATGCTGGCGGCAACCCACGAGACAGCAGCCACGTTGGCGGATTTGCCATTGGTAACTTGAGACTGGATGCAGGCTACCACATCGTCGGCGGGGGTAATCGATTTGAATTCCAGGCGGGCAATAGCGGCGATATCGGGGATCTGGAAGGCTATAGACGGAATCATGTTGGCGACTGACGCGGGAACCTCTTGCGTGCCCACGGCGTCAAAAGTGCCCGAAGGCACCGGGCATAGCTGATCGACATAGGTTCCACTGCTGCACGGGTTAAAAGTCTTGGAGTAGATGTCGCGGCCATACGCAGTCACGGAGATGGTAGCCGTGACATTTTGCTGGTGCGTGCTGATGCCACCGATGTTGAAGCTGACGATGCGCTGGTTTTGGTTGAAGCTGATGGCACTGTTGGTCACGGTCACAGAGGCGTTGGGGGCGGAACAAGAAGAGAAGCCGACCGTCTCAAGAATGTTGTCGGCGAGAGCTGAGCTGGCAAAGAATGCAGTTGCCGCAGCAAAGATTGCTCGAGCGGCAACCATGGTTGGCGAGTTTGTCGTCGATATTAGTGTTGCCAAGGTTGGCAAAGAAAAAGTATTCGAATTATTCGTCGTTCGTCGTAGTATAAACAGGCAAAACCAAATTACGTATAAGTGCGTGTAAGGTGTAAGTGGCGGTGGTTGGTTTATACCAGACTCTGAAGTAGAGGCGATTTGATCAAGAGTCAAAAGTTGAACAAGATACAGGAACAAAACACTGGAAACGAATAACAAAAAAAACACTAATAAAACGATGATAAAAAGGCCAGCCGAGAAGAACCTGCTCGAGGAAAATAGAAGAGAAGAAAAAAAACAGGACGGAAAGGACGTTGGTGTTAGACCGTCATAGCCGATAGAGAGCAGCTATGCGCTTGCTTGCTTTGCGATCCGACACTGAAGGTGACAGTCGACAAAGAGAAGAGAACTAATACGAGAGAGCTGATCACGAGCAGCTCAAGCGGAATAGTAGTTCTTGGGGGTATCTTAAAGGAGGGAGGAGCGTAAGAGAACAAAAGGAAAGAAGAGGCTTCGGTAGAAGAAGACTCGGAAGCTTTGAAGAGAAAGAAGGAGCAAAAGGGAATGAGAAGAAAAGAAAAAGAGATCAAGGAGAGAATGAAGAAATAAAGTTGAAAAAAAGATAAAATAAACACAAAAAGAAGAGAAAATGAACAAGGCCGAGGGTCAACCTGGGAGCCAAAGAAAAGAAAAGGAAGGAAAAAAGAAGATCAAGAAAAAGTAAAAGAGGGAAAGACGAGATAAAAGCTCAATCTAAAAGTTTGAACCAGCAAAAAAAAAAAAAGGAAAAAGGAAGAAAAAAAAAAGAGAAAAAAAAAAAAAAAGAGAAAAAAAAAAGAAAAAGAAAGATGTGTATAGCGATCTCGATCAACAAGAGCCAAACAAACAAAACGATAAAAGACAAGGACTAAAAGTAAAAATAATACAGGAAAAGAAACAAGGGATGTTGATTTTGTTTTTTTGTTATATTTTGGTGGTTGAAGGGAAAGAAGAAAAAGAAGGGGAAGAATAAAAAGGAAAAAAAAAAAGAAATAGGAAAAAAGGAAGAAAAAAAGAGAAAAAAAAAAAAGACAAGACAAGCTTGAAAATCAGAGGCGGAGTCGATCAAGCCGCAAGTCAAGGAAGGAGGGAGAGAAAACACCGCCAAGGTTTTGTTAATACTTTTTACGTGAACCCTGAGCAACAAGAGGGAGAAATCCTAGAAACGGTGTGTGGAAGGACAAGACAACGAGCAGTAAATACGTGCTGATCAAGAGAAAGAAGCTTTTTAATTCAAGCTTTTTTTTCTTCTTCCTCGATGAGCTGCTGGCCTCGAGGGGGGTCACAAGCCATAGTCGATACCAGGTCCCCAAGAAAAGCAGGCATTTGACAAGGAAAAAAAGAAAAGAAAAAAAGAAAGTCGATATACAAAGGCCCTACCGCCACAAGAGCCGGGTCCGTTCTCCTTCTGCTCTCCTTGAATATCAGTCACTTTTCTGGAGATGCCTCGTCTCTTGTCCTTGATCCTCTGGCCACAACTGGCCACAAAGCAGTACCTGCGTTGCCGTTCCTTTTGTGCCCTGATTCCTTTTCTTTCATCCTCTTCATCGGTAGGGCCTAGGAATGGTAATAGCTGCAGCCAGGATGTGAAACACAGCCATTTTATTTCCTTCTTGATTCGTGCGAGAGAGAGGAGAAAGAAAAAAAAATGATACTGTGGAGTTCTTGTGTCGTAGCTTTGTCTCTTGTTAAGCACTGAGCAAGTTTTGTATTTATTTCTCTGCTCCTCATACCATCAGACGCATAATGCCATCATCATTTCCTTCTCACTTCATTTGCCGCATTTTTGATTGCTTGCATTTGGATTGCAACATGGCCCCGTTGGAAAGGAAAGTCTTCACTATAAAACCCCATCCCGACCAATCATTTCGCTGTGCAGATTGCCCCCAGGAAGAGGGTAAGGATCCCCCTTGTCAGGCCAGCGTTTCATCCGCTCTTTGCGCATGCGACCAAAAGCTGCCTTTTTGCTGTTGCTGTGCCGTTGTATCATACACTGTTCTGTCTGAACTGGCTCCTACAGCAACACTTTCACCAGAGCAAAAAAAAAAAAAAAAAAAAAAAAAAAAAAAAAAAAAGAAAAGAAAAGACAGTCATCGATATATGTCGCTATAATGTTACTCTCACCTTGTTTGACAAGCAGCTTTTCTCCCAACCACAAGCTACAGCTTTTCACTACCAAGATTTCCGCTTGAGCCCTAAAAAGGGTGGCACGGCCACAGCCTGCGCTTCATCGCCCCGGTGTTGAAAACGCCAGCAAAACGCAACTAAATTCCAGCACGGCCTGCCACGCTCACGGATTTGTTGGGGCGCACTAAGAATCTTCGGAGGCGCCTTGGAGGAGGCAAAAATCAGGGTTGTGTTATACATGATACATCACAAAGCTGTTTTCTAGTGGTTGTTCATTCTCACTTACACTGTACGCAGTACTCCTTAGCGGCTCTGTCAAAAATACCTTTTTTGCTTGTTACAAAATGACGGGCCAGTAGGAATGGAGGCATCCCATTCCATATCCCAGCGACCTGCTTATGTTTTTTTTTTATTGTTAGTGATTTTCACTCCCTAGCAAGCTCAAGGGTCCCCGCTTACTTTTGTTATTTGTTGCCTTGACACAGAAAAAGAAAGAAAAAAGAAAAAGAAAAAAAAGGAAATGACCAGGGTTTAATATTAGCTGTACCAAGCAAAACAATTATCATGAAAAGAAACAAAAAAAAAAGAGTCCGAGATACAAGTGGTACAATAAAAACAAAACGCGAAATATTGGGCAGCCCTTTTCTGGGAAGGGGTGCAATGAAATACTAAGCAGTGGTGAAATTCACATTATAGTAGTGGTATACCTAGTACTTACAGCACTTACTTACTTACCTACCTACGTAAGTATGTACAAACATTGGCGCCCATCACGTCGTTTCCCCTTCTTCCTCATTCTCTCGTGATCAAGACTGGATTGCTGCTCCGTTGCTATTACCACTTTGCCTCCATCTTTTTGTATCTGCTTGCTCGCAAGGCAGACTTGTGCGCCACAATCAAGTCAACACGTCGTCATTCATTCCACACGGCCGCGTCTTGCGCTGTATTTCAGCTTTGTTATCTCGTCTAGTTTTGTGCTTACATAATTTGGGGCTCGAGAGTCTCCCTGTGGGAATATCGCACATTACATGTCTACAACAAACATTGATAGTGGGTCAAGGGAGAAGGAGATAAGAGTTATGTTGGCCTCCGAGAAGCTTTGCCTCGAGTGCTCTATGGACCACGTCTTGGGCTTTCATTTCAACGACAGGATTGCTCGCATATTCTACCAGTACTCGCCCAAATTACTTACATGTAGAAAACCATAGCACGGGAGAATGGAGTTTCTATTCATAGATTCTGGCATATGCTCATAGCAAAGGGCAACTCTGGACGGAAATTTGAAGCGCCTCATCGTCTAGGGCTTACTGAAGCCGCTTTATTCTCCTGGCAGTCATGGAATCATAGAGGAAGTGGAACCATAGAATAAGTTCGGCTGATTTTATAGTGATAGTTCACATGTAAATGCTATATTTAAAGCCAGAGCCATACTTCTTATTCAATCTCCCCCTCGTTATCTCATCAAAGTACGGCCTGGCCTCGTTGATCCCATCCCGCTACCTATCCACGGTACTTTGACAGAGGTGTTTCCGTCTCTTATTTCTTATTTCTTATTTCTTGTAAAGCTTGTTCTTCTCTGGGCCGCTGCATGTAGTGTCTCTCACCGTTTTGACATGCCGGTGCCAGAAAAGTCCGTATTCTGCAGGTTCCCGGCCTACTCGCTTACAAACAAAACAGCAACAGCGTGGAAACCACCCACCAACCATGCGCTCTCGTTCTTTCAAGGCGAACGGAGCATCTACTCGGGAGAATAAGCAAGGCTCCGATCACTAGGTGTTTTAGCGAAAGGAAAGGGAAAACAATACCAGGAATATCTACAAGCGAAGAATTTGGGGATAAAACAAAGCCAGTTTTTTTTTTCCCTTTTTTTTTTTGCTTTACTAACAGGATAAGCGTACAAAAAGGCCGACAGCACTAAGCCCGGAAAGAGACAACAGACAGCGGTTTAAGATCAGGGTCCTGGCTCGTTAACAAGATTGCGCGGTGCAGCGGGTATATAGTCCGAAGTCTAGAACAATAGGCTAACACGCAGTTTTTGATAATGCCTGTAGCAAGTAATCTCGAAACTTTTTGGCTGCTCTCCATTGTGTACTCGTGTTTGGTTGGTTGTTCAAAATACAAACCAAGAACCTCAAGGTCGATATGGTAACCCTAACCCTACCATCTCACTTACACGGATCTTGCTCCAACCACAAACAAGGAAATTCTAAAATCATGTGTGTTCACATAAGCACGCAATCAATCTCCTGATCAGCAAAGATGGAATGTGCCCAGTGTCAAGCCTCATCTAAAAGTCTCAGACTAGCGTTAGTTAGCCAATAAGATCAGCGCCAAGTTGCCTATTGTTCAACTTGTTAATTAGACACTCACGTGACACAGCCATCAAAATCAAGCAGCAAGCTGAAAAAAGCTCTATCAAGGGGGGGTCCAATAGGTTTCGCCAGCGGCTTCCACAGTATTTTGGGCGTGAAATTGTCTCACGATAAAATTCAACATAGCAAGACCAGGGTTAACAGACCCTTTTCAGGTCTTCTGGTTTGCTTTTGTCATGTCCCTTTCTCCTTAACTTTTGACCCTTGTAGAACGGACCAAAAAAAAAAAAAAGACATGGTCGTTGGTTGGTTTATGACTGACTTTGAATTAAATGGCCTGCATGTTGGGCAATGGAGAAACTCTGGAACCGAGCCTTGACAATGAGACTAAGCTTTTGGCCAATATTAACGAGTAGCCTAGATTTTCAGTAAAAGAGGCCCAAAAATAGAATAAGTAGCCTGTGAGCATCCCTTCTCTGATGTTGATCATTTGTCACGATATGCTTTTTGAGTGAAGAATTAGTAGCTTAGCATAGGATGCTATTGATTTTTTGCTTCTTCTTCCATTGGGCGGCTTTGGCGTCGGCGGTTAGCCTTGGCGGCTTTGGGGTGAGTTGTCGATGCGTTCAGTGGGTTGTTATGCGCGCTTAAGAGGAACCTGCAACCAGCAGATGGGCTTGATGTAAGGACTGGCGAAAATGGATGCATAAGTGCTGTGGGTGCTAAAGCTGCTACTTGGTCAGGTTGCCAACTCTATGCCCGCTTCAATTAATATCTCAGTTAGTATCTGCACACATTTTCTTCTTGCTTGTGCCCTAAGGCGAAGGAGCAATAAATGACATATGATATTGTTGATCATTATGAGCACAATTGCTATTGAATTGAGCTCTGCGCTGTTGCGGGCGCTGAAATAGGTCTCAAAGTAGCATTCGGCCACAACCCCCCCCGTCATCTGCGACGTGCTGCCCCTCCCGCAGTTTGAGCTTCGCCTCAATGCAAATTCATGCCTGATTTGTGGCTGCGTATGTTGAGTACAATATTTCAGGCTTCTAGTGGCAGTAGCAACTGGTAGTAACTCAAGCATTTTCAGTCAGAGTAGAGCAAAAGAAATCGATGCCAGCTTATTATACTTACTTAAGTAAGTAGGATGAATTCAACTAGCACTTGTATTTGTTCTCTGCCCGGGCCCCCATGTACTAAAGAATCAAGCCGCTGAAGGAACTGTTCTTCTGATTTATTCTCCCGCGGAATCTAACTTCCGTTATACAGCTACCAAGAAGCCAACTGTATGCATGCACATGCACTTGGGTCTCGCCCATCGAGCGCTTATGACGACCTCCTACTTCTTTTACTCAAGCCAGCAAAATACACTTAATTTTTAAGTAGTTTGGTCGCCTGCAGTGCGCTCTGTGATTGGTCATGTCGTATTTAATCTTGCAGGCGCTGCATTCTGAGTGCGCGTGTTTCTGTTCCAGACCCTTTCAGGCCTCTCAAACGGCCCAACAGAGCCACATTTTCAATGCATTACAGGCAATACACTCAGCAGTTGATCAATTTTGATTTCGCAGATGCGCAAAAAAGCTGGCTGAGTAGCGATGTACAGTAGTATGCATCAAGGCGAAAGTACGGCGGTTAGTGACGTGAATGAGGGCTTTGTCGTAATATATATTGGACTCTGCTGTCAGTTCAGTAGATTTGGAAAAGGCAGAATCGTCCATTACAATAAAGTTTTTCTCATTAGTTTCACTTACTATTCGTCGCAATGCAAAGTTCAAGGAACAATTCAGTATCATCGGCCGTCTCACAGCGTACAATCAACGATGAACTGCAGCCGGCGCCACCCACAATATCAGTGGCTGGCGACCCGACTGAGATATCACCAACGATTACAGTGACTCCTAGCCTAGTGTACAATGTTTCTCCCGCCAAACGAGCACTGAATCAGGGTTACTCAGGTGCCTGTATCTGCAGTCAAACAACCGAGCAAACTAGCCACCTGCAGATCCAGCCGGGAAAACCTGCGCCTGTTCTGCCAGAGCCCAAAGTCCAGCCCCGCCCAGTGACCGGCGTCTTCGTCACCAATGACAGTTAGTCAAGATCTCGGCCGTATCACGTGGCAGAATGCGAAGAATTTTAGCTGACAAATAACCCGCTCTTGCACCAGTCAAATCCGAATTCCGGGAAATAAAAGTCTCGACTGTACAGGACGTGCTCGACAAGGTTGGAGGATCTCAGCACAAGATTGTGCTTGTGTGAGTACTATCGCCGGAAGTTCCACAAGAACCAGCTAACACAGTAATAGAAAGGCGAATGCAAACGTGTTGCGCAAGTGCCAGGCGTGTAAGGATGCGCTTTGTGCGGCGTTTAACATGCCAAAGTTCTGGTGGGGAGATGAGATGAAGCGCGCCAACGGCTTTTTTGGCAGTGAAGAGGAATGGAGCGAGGACGAAACTCTGACAGCTTATCGTGAGTTTCTCTGTCATGGAAATGAGGAGCACGGGCTAACAATGACAGGAACTTGGTGTCGCTTCATGGCAAAACACTGCGACAAGTCCAGCAAGTACAAATGGATCAAGATCAATATGTTTACACGTACTGAGTTTCAGACTAAGCGTACTGTTATCTTGAGCTTTGAGACGCCTCAGCGCCTTGACCTTGCCGGCATCTACAACTTGCTATCTGAGCAAGATAAAAACGGCCAATGCAATACTTCTATGCAAGAGCAACTCCTCTCCGGCCTTGGCGAAGCCGACTTGTCAGACCCGTACTGGATGTACCGGCCCCTCCTGCAAAGTTTCCTGTACATCCAGGAGCGCGCCATCTGGAAAGTCCGCGATCTGGTGCGCGTGTGCGAGTCAGACGGCAAAAAAGACGTTGACGCCGACCGCGCCAACTTTGCCGACATGCACGTCATCAGCCGACACGCCATCCACGTCAACGAGACACTTCTCCTGACAGTTGAGGCGCTGCAACGGATGGTTGAGAGCCACAGTGACTTGTACCGCATGCTAGCCAGTACGAGAATCCGCACAGACGGCGCTTACGTGCTCCGGAATGACGGTACTGTCGGACTGCAGCCGCGGCAAAAGGTTTTACACAGCCGCATGCGTGGAGCGCTGATGAATCACTGCAACGCATTCAGTTCGCTGAATCTGCGGGCCAGTGCGACGCAGCAGCGGCTGAACAGCGAAATCCAGCTAGCCTTCAATGTGACGACACAGGTGGACTCGCTGGCGATGCGCAACATTTCGTTGTTGACAATGGTGTTTTTGCCATCTACATTTGTGGCAACTATCTTCAGCACGACGTTTTTCAGTGTCGACGACAACGTGTGGCTGATGAATGACCAATTCTGGATCTTCTGGGTGTTTGCGATACCGGTCACAGCACTGGTGATGCTGTGGTGGTATTTCATCCAGGAGCGGCATTTGAGCACCAGTGCAATTTTGGGCATTGATAAGCGGCGCATGGAAAAGGCCACGGAAAATCAAGCGAAGCAGACTGAACGCTGGCCAGTGTTCCAGAGAATTCGCACTCGCACTACCTCAGCGAGGGGGTTTTTGTTGCCGAGTTAGCTTAGCAAGACCAGAAAAGGGCTGTGTAGGCCTTTTTAGATAGACTGGCGACGCCACTGACGCGACATAAAGGTCTTTGCCTGTAGGCAACTGTTTTGTGTATTAGAGAGATGTAAGAAGGTCGGTAACACGGCGCGTAGGACTTGCATTAACCTACAATACAAAGTATCTGCTTAAGATTGCTTGTCAGCAAGTTCATGTCACCTTGGCCCGCTTAATATTTCCGGCTCGCTAAAGAACCCCTACGTGAATGCTCTGTGTTGCAAGAGACGGGTAATTGATGTTTTGTGTGTCATTCCAGACGATGCCTCTTACTGGGTGAATGGTCTGAGTCAAGAGGCCAAGCAGATTGTGGTTTCCAGAAAGATAATGCTAGAGAAAGCTTGGATATGAAGCGATGTAGAGAATCTCTATATTATATTGTTAGTAGCTCTTTTGTCTGTCATATCAAAGGACAGTTCCATCACGTAACTCAAGGACGAGAACACAGCAGGGTTGACAATAGCTACAAGTAGGGTTACGTACACTCCAAGCAGCCAACTTATCTACCCGCAAACACACTGAACAGGGATTTGCCATGATTGCTCAGCTGCAACTAAGTACACAGTAGTACAGCAGTAACTTACTCTGGTAAGAATTATAGATTCTGTAAAGGGAAGTGGCTAGCAGATTCTGATACAAACTTGTAGGTTTGATATTGCGTGTGGGCAATATTGGTCATTTCGCGACATGCTCAATTTCGCACACACGCGGTGATGGAGCCAACAGAGAAAGAACCACCAGAGCTTTCTCATGCCCGTGATTTCTCTCTTCCACGGCTAACTTTGGAGCCCAGCGGGAGTGGCAAAGTTGAGCAAAGCGGCCCGTATCACCTATACAGTGCGCCTATAAAATAGATGCGATAGAAAGGTACAGAAACAGGTTTTAGCGGTGGCAAAAAGAGAGTGTCAGAATTCAAAGCAGATAAGACGGCAAACCGCGTGCATCTTCAATACGAAATTCGAAAAAACAAAGCCAAAATTTTCTAATCTAAGGATACGCTGGCCAACGCCCACAGATAAAAAGCTGCTCATCTCAAGGGCTATCTTAGTGGGCTCTATTCGCACTTAGCAGTGCAACTGATGCCCTTGTTGATGGCCCTAGCAGCTTCTTCTGTCAGACGGCAAAAGCCCGATGGGCCCAGTGGGGCCTCTAGGGGCTCTATTTTACAGTGGGTAGCATTCCCTAGGGTCACCAGGTCAATTCCCACACAGTGCATCCAGCCCGACCAAAACTGTGGGTAGCTTCTCAAGGAAGTGGGAATTAATCGTCTGCTTACTCTGTACTGTAAGCAGCGTAAATAATTCGTCGCAGTACACCGTAGTACGGTTTAGGAGAGCAGAGGCACGTGCGTGACTATTCTTCTAGATCATCTTTAGAGGCTAGAACAAAAAACACGGATTGAAGAAAAAAAAAAAAACCTGAAGAGAGAAACACGGAATAAAATGACGTAAAGCCTAAGATTTGTCTCTGACGGGCCAGTCAAAAGGCTAGGCTCTGTGTAGAACATGCCGTGTGAAAGAAAAGGCAAAACTAAATAAAATAAAAGAATGAATACTACAAAGCAAAGAAAATTGGATTTGGACGCAAATATGATCAGCATACCGCCAGTGTTTGAAAGCAAGGATCGTCCGGCGTCGCCTGCGTGACTTGGCCTGGATGGCATGTCCTAGCCTTTTCCACGATAGCCCACATAGTATAAGCTTTGTTTTCTTTTTGTTGAATTTAGTTTTTTTTTTGTGTTCTTGGTGGCCGACGAAAGTCTAGCCCAAGTGTTATTCTTCCATACTAAACTATATTAGCTTGGTTGCCTGCGATTTTGAAACGGGACAAAAGAGAACCCATTTCCTACGAAAGAAATAATGATGTGAATGTTAATGACTTAGGGGAATGGCGGAGAGTTTAACATAGTAGTACCGTATTCTGTAATAGAAGAAAAGGAAGCAAATAGAAGGTGCTCTCGCTTTGATGATCGCCAACCGCTGTCAAAGGGAAAAACCACAGCAGGAGCAGCAGGGCAAGGGAAGGCCAATTCAACCAAGACATCCCAATTACAGTATCAGTGTTTCAGACTCCAAATTATGGGATGGAAATTTGTGGACGGATTTGTGATTCCGCAATCAGGAGAGAGGGGTCCAAAGAGCACAAAAGTCTGATTAAACAAAGAGAAACGCGCGAAAGCTGATGGTTTTTTTATTTTTATTTTTATATATAATTTTCTCTCTTGAGCATTGCGGGTTGCGAACTCAAAACTAAGCGTAATTTCATGTTAAAAGAATGTCAGCAATTTCCTCGGCGTAAGGTGTCGGGCACTACCCATTTCTTTTTTTTCTTGCTTGTAGTATAATTTGCCGGGTCGTCAAGGAATGCAGAAAGTAAAACTTCAACAGCCGAGAAAAACAAGGAAAATAGAGCTTGGAAGGGGTTTTTTTTTCTTCTTCTTTTTGAAAAAAGGGTAAACAAGTGGTTTTAGCTGTCAGAATCTCCAAGCAAAGACCTTTGGGATTTTCGAGTCTTGGAAGTACGTACTCCATAGTAGTACGCAGTTTGTGCATCATGCTGGAACGGACTTGACGCAATGCCATGCTTGCATTTGATATTTATTTTCCACTTTTCCTTTCCTTTCCTTTTAATGTACATCTATTTTTTTTTTCTCTATACAGCGTAGACTTCTTTCGTGAAGTTACTGGCTTGTCAGAAAACAATCAACCAGCAAGGAGAGATATTTGCGGCGA
The DNA here is from genome assembly GCA_001513885.1 of Thielaviopsis musarum. Taxonomy (NCBI): domain Eukaryota; kingdom Fungi; phylum Ascomycota; class Sordariomycetes; order Microascales; family Ceratocystidaceae; genus Thielaviopsis; species Thielaviopsis musarum. Next base: position 90,105 of record LKBB01000013.1, read on the forward strand.
ATTTTCAAGTCATTTGTTACATTTTTACGCTTTCTTCTTGTGGCCAAGGAAAAAAAAAAAGGCACGGTAATGCAGGGAAAGCGGCAGCATCGGACTGAAAGGCCCTGCATGTAAAGTACCTGCTTAAGTAGCAAGCATCACGGGTCGCCAAATAAATGAGCCCAAACTTACTTACTCAAGCAAGTAAGTAAGCAAGTACATTGTATGCATTGTATGCAACAATGCTGCTTTAAATGACGATAAAAAGATTCAATTAAGAGAGAACCGGCCGGAATACGACGCCTTATTTTGTCATGCAAACAACGGACCTGTCGTTGCGGATACACATATAAAGCCAGCATCGGCATCGCGGTCTGGATCGATGGGCTCTGAGGCAGCACAAACAAGAGCATTCACGCACGATCCAAGATTAGAAAACTAAATTACATAGACGGCAATTTGACAGGCTAAAACTGCTTGCACAGCAGTCGCATCAGCCTTAGCCACACGTATCATGTAGTAGCATGTACTTACATCGTAAGTACCACGTACTCATGTACCCCGTACCCGCTGCATAAGCGCTTCACTCTTCAATCAGTCATGAGATATGACCTGTACGATACATCTTAATTGCACTTCACGCAAGCCGAGTTATGCCCTTCATTGGCTCACCGCATCAAAAAAGCCGGACAAAGTACTTACTCACTACCAATAATACTACTGGCTCAAGTTACGCGGCTACGACAAAGTACAGTACAGTACATGAGAATGTTAGTATCGCAAGCCTTGGATGTGATTAATTGGCCGGAAATGGGATGGCAATATCGCCCAGTCTCTTCTTGCCATCTCTATGAATACTACTCCACCAACTTGGCCCGTCCGCCCTTTTGTGTGCAGCTGACTTCACCAAAATCATTTAATTTTTGCTCCTTTATGCACGCGTCATACAATAAAACTTTTGCCCTGCTAATTGCAGCTGTTGTCTTTATTCTGCGGGAAGTCAGGATGTGATGAGACACGGGGACCCGCAGGAGCTGGAAGAAGCTGGGCGGTAACTTCTGCCTAGGACCCCCGCTTCCAGAGCTCCTCATTGGCCAAGATAAGGTGTGGTCTGAATAGATTATAGCCTTATCGTTTTTATTGATGCATCTTTTCAGAAGGGGATATGAATCAAGTTTGCACTGATCCGTGCCGCGAGAATACTACCAGTAGTAGTAATTGAACCTGTGGAGACTGGTCGCCGAGCAGAGCCATGCGCATGGCTGGAGAGAGTGAGGAGTGACATGCACACAAGTCTGAACGGTAATGACTTGAGAGGAATAAGAGGTTATCGCCGCTTCTTACTTCGCAAACCGCGGCGTTGCCTGGCTGAGAAAATGAGCAAATGAGAGTCACGGGCCGGCCACCAACAACAACTTCTAGCATATTCACATTCACATTTACACTGGTTTGCGTCTGAAGGTTGAGGCTAAGCCCTGTGAGGTTGTGTCGTCGAGTTGTGTAATGGCCAAGCAACAGCTTTATCCAATCGAAAGCTGTACTTATTTTAGAAAAAAAAAACACTACTGGTACAGAGGAACCTGTGAACCAAAAAAAAAAAAAAAAGGAAAACATAAAGCGATGTGACATGACGTCGTGTAAAGTAGAAAGGGATTTACTTTAGCTGTTAATCAACCGGAGGGAAGTGAAGTGCAATTTCAAATTCCACACTAACAAACATGCATCCCTCGAAAAGATGTCATGGCAGATATTAAGCAAGACATTAAAGACCCCCCTTGAGTCAAAGACGAGATGAATAGGGCACGTGAGAAAAAAAAATGAAGCATGATAGCAGAGCAGCAGAAAGACATGGAAATACACAGAAGTGGAGCACCTCAAAACGGCTGGAAATATTGTTGCTTGCCATTATCCTGTATTTTTGCATTCCTCTCTCATTTGCCGCGTTTTTCCTTGCGCGTGATGAGCCTCATACCAAGCTTGCCCTGAAGAACAGGCAAGAAACCAAGGGAGATGATGGACAAAGCCGGAATTCAGAGGTTTTAGGGCAACTTATTCGAGTGAAGAACACGACATGATGATTTGATTCCTAAATTCCAGTCTACGTCTACCTATATTGTAAGGCTGCTGCGCCAAAATGAAAACGCGGTTTTATCGAAGATTTCCTGACAACCCCCGATGTTTGCAATTTTTTTTTTCTTTTCCCTGTTTGCTCCCCTGTCCAAGGAAAATGGCTTCTTCGCAGTAGTTAGAAGGGGCGAGAAGAAAGGAATACTACGCCAAAGGATTTAACCAGACTGGCTTTGCAAAGTTGCGTCACGTTTGCCCTTTTATTTAATTTTTCTCCGGTGTTTTTCTCTAGGTTTTTATAGGCAAGCTTACAGAGCAAACAGCATGTAAGTAAGCACGTAGTAAGTAAGCACTTACTTTTCACGATAAGCAATCGTCTAGGACAGCTTAGCTGCACGAGAAGCTGCAATCCTGAATTTGAATGAACAATTCCCACGTTAGAATTTCACAGTTGGCTCCTGCAACGGCCAGTCAAATTGACGAGTTAGCCGGGGGGGG
>LKBB01000013.1:100923-156361 GCA_001513885.1 Thielaviopsis musarum
GGGTGGGTGTTTGCTACTACGTAGAATTACGTAGTACAAAAGGTTCAGGAATCATTAAATAGTGTCATGCAATAATAGCTACTTTGTAAGGACTTGACGCCTACTCTGTTGCCTCATCTATGCACGTAGTCATTACTACGGAGTATTTACCTGGTGGTTTATAAATTCATATTTGAAAAAAAGGGTTTTTTTAATGAAGATATTTTAATTAAAAATTTGAACAGAAAAGAACAGAAAACATTGAAACAGAACACTGGGTATATCTCGCTGGCAATTGAAGACCATGCAGAAAAGGAAAGAAAAAGGAAAAGAAACCCCGCTAGAAAGAAACCAAAACCTGTAGCTCGTAAAGTCGTAAAGTCGTATCATCGGAAATGAAGAGATGAAAACAAGAAAAAGGAAAAGAAAAACGCCAAATTTGACACCCCGGAGCCCAACCCAGCTGTAAGATCCGCCCGCAACTGCAACCCCCCCCCCCCCGCTCTCAAGGACCACTAGTTTGTGGTCCGAAAGTCGAGGCAGCCCTGACCCTCTGCCTGGGAGCTGAGCAGAGTGGGCGAGGCGGCATTGGGCCGGGTAGAGCCAGCAGGCCTCCCACGTCTGCGCTTTCCGCTAGCAGCCATGGTCTCGGCCGTCTCGACCCCAGAAAAGACATGGACCGAAGCGGCGGCGGAGAATCTGGTCATGCCCAGCTGCATGGCACCCGGGCGGCCATTCGCGTTCGGACCGCGAGGCTTCCGGGCCTTGCCGGAGCTGGGCTTGGCAGGCACCGGCTTGACGGGGCTGGGCTGGGTGGGCGTGGTCAAACCCGTGCCCGTGGACCCGGGCGTGATCTGGTCAGGGACCACAGCCAAAACGAGACCCGGCGAGTGGGCCCGAGAGGAGCCAAAGGAGGGCGCAGCCGAAGACTGGCCAGGGGCAGCAGGCATGAAGGCGGTCGGCTGCAAAGAAGAGGCAGCAGCGACCGCCGGGCGCAAAAATGCCTGCTGCGGGGCGGCGGGGCCAGCAACAAAGAGAGATGTCTGCTGCACAGGGGCAGCGACAAAAGAAGAAGCCTGCCCCAGAGGAGCAGCAACAGGGAAGGAGGTCTGCTGCATAGGGGCAGCGACCGAGAAAGAAGGCTGCTCCAGAGGAGCAGCAACAGAGAGGGAGGGCAGCTGCATATGGGCAGCTACCGGAGGAGAAGGCTGCTCCAGAGGAGCAACAACAGAGAGGGAGGGCAGCTGCACTGGAGAGGCAGCAGGGATAGGATGGGGATCCATCCATGCCGAGTAGGCCGTATCCGCCTCAATCGGCGGACAGAAAGCCATCGGCGGCGCCATGTCGGCAGCCGGGAGCAAGCCATGCTGCATGGCAGCAGAGAAAGGGCCCATGTCAGGCTCCGCAGCCTCGGAGCCCCGATGCTCTGCGCTCATCAGCGCAAACAACTCATCATCACTGGCTTCCCAGTGAGCCGAGTCGACCTCTATCGACTCCACCCAGGCCAAGAAGGCGGCCGTCTCGCCCCCAAGCTCTGTGGCCAGGGGCAGAGTAAGAGTGAGGGTGGCCCCCTCAGCCTGGGTGGCGAAAACCTCGTCAACCTCCATGGCGTCAACCGCCATCTCCTCCTCCTCCCCGAAGAGGCTGTCCTCCTCGACAGCCATGGCCTCATCCCCAAAGGCTATGAGGAACACATCCGTGTTCCTCTCTTCCGCCACCTCCTCCAACTCCTCCACCACCTCCACCTCTTCCACCTCCTCTTCCTCCACATCCATCTCCTTCTCCTCCCCGAAGAGGCTGTCCTCCTCGACAGCCATGGCCTCATCCCCAAAGGCCATGAGGAACACATCCGTGTTCCTCTCTTCCGCCACCTCCACCTCTTCCACCTCCTCTTCCTCCACATCCATCTCCTCCTCCTCACTCTTCTCCTCCCCATCAAGCTCCCGCTGCAGGCGGGCCACAACCTCCACATCCACATCCTGGCCGAGAATCTCGGCCACCGGAGCAAAAAGGAGCGCCATCTCCTCGGAGCTCAGCTGGCGATCCAGGAACTCCTGCGCGAGGTCCTTCTTTCTAGCCAGGACCTCCCGGATCTGGGCCACCTGCGTGTGGCCCGCCTGCTCCTTCTCCTCCTCAACGGCCCCGTCTAGGCCGAGCAGCTCATCGATCTGCGCATCGGTGAGCTGCGCAGTCTCGCTCAGCAGGAAAAGATCTTGCTGGCCGGAGACGGGGGTGTCGGACTCGACACTGGCGACACTCGAAGCGTATGAAACGCTCGACATCGTGGCTAAATGTGGCGTCAGTGTGGCTGAATTTCGAGACTTAATGAATCCATGTTGGACTTTTTGACATTCCGTGTAACATCAAGCTTAACTTTAAGCTGTGCTAATATCCCAGTAATTATTTCCAAACTTGGAAATAGCGGGAACAGGAAAAATATAATTCCAATGGAAGAGTACTTTTTGTCAAAGTATGCGAGTGTTTTTTGAAATGTGTGGGTATATAAGGGTGTCGGTTCGATCGAAGTACTTACCGCCAGCGGAGACGCACAGGAAAAAAAGAAAAAGAAAAAGGACTCGGATCGAGTCGAAGTGGAAAAACAGTGGTGATGTTTTTCCACTTGAAAGTAGACCTGTTCGCTATTAATTGTTAGCATGCATTTCTTTATAATACTCAACCTATGTTGATGAGAGGGAGACAGGCTGGTTCATATGGAAGACAAGTAGTGAATGGAGATATGAAAAAGTGATGATATTACAAAACAGCGGCAATGGCATTGTGCGGCGCACAAATCGCCGGTGGCAATGGATGAGTGACATAGATTGAAGGTTGATGAAGAAGGGGCAATGAGCTTATATATAAGGAAGAGGGGTAGGCATGTGTTATGACCATAGTCAACGACATGGGAAGTGATGATGACAATATATGACGGAGTGGGTGTTGATGTCATGATACATTGGATGGAATGAGAATACATGACGATGATAGTACAAGACAAGAAACAGCGGAAGTGTCAAATGTAAGTCAAGAGTGACACTATGTATTGTGACTCTAGACAACGACATGGCAACAGTAGAGTTGTGTGACATATGGTGTAATGGAATAGGAAGGGAAGATAATGTAATATATTGGGTAGAGTGACTTACAGGTCTATTGCTTGGTGTAAGTAGTGTAGGTAGTTGGTGTGGTGAGAGGCTGGTCAAAGCGTTGTGATCAACGGTAAAAAAAGAAGAAAGAAGATAAGACTAAGTAAAGAGTAATAGAATAGAGAAGATGTATAAAAGTTATAAAAGATGAATTAAGATTAAACCTTGAATTAAGATTAAACCTTGAAGTAAGATGTTATGTGTTCGAGTATCTGTTCGAAGAATGTGAAGAAGGAAAGAAGACAGATAGGATAATGATGGGAGAAGACTCGGCTTTTATACGCCGTTATTTGACATAATCAGACGGGAAGGCATCGTTCTTTACTGATCTAAACTACGACTTCGACGCGGGAAGCTGTGCGGAACGCCAATGAAGAGGTACTTCGGCATGTTCCTGTGACCAGATACGCGAGGAGATCTATGCAGCCATACACAGGAAATGAAGCCTCAAAATGTTTGTATCTAGTACCTGAATCCAGCATCTCTGTAGTTCGTCCCGCTCGTTCCGGTTGTTCTCAAGCATCCAAGGTCCAGGCCATCGATATAGGACTCCTGTTCAAAGACAAAATCCAAGTTTCAGATTGGAAAAACCTCGACGATGAAGCGTGACCTCTGCCATGGCTAGTCTTATTTAGGCAGAGAGTGAAAGACAAGAAAATTGCAGGTTTTTCTGTTGCAAAGGTCTTCGTGACTCCGCTTGCCACAGGATCCCGTCAATGTGACCTGCTAGACGTCTTATGCAATTTGCTTTTGCATTAGGACTCTAACCAGACTGTGATCGTGGTAGTTGAGGCTTAGAGTCAATCTTCATACCCAGCCCCCCTCAAATAGCGGCACAGGCTGTCCTCTGTTCATTCGATAGTTCACTCTAGAGGCAAACTCAGAAATCCCTCGACAGAGAATGTCCAGGGTTTCTACATCCGTCGTGATCGCTCCAATCTATCCAGACGGTGGAAGCCAGACTAATCTGGAAAGCTGCAGTCACATGCTATGGCCCACTCGTTTGAGAATTTCCATAGGACTCCATCTAAAGCGAGAATAGTCGGATATATTCTGTCGTTTTATTCAGAGATTTAGTTAAAGCTCAAGCTCTTATGTTTTAGTCTCGTCTATAAGTGTCCCCCAAAGCTATCAAGTTGGCTGTTTTACGTTCGATTTTATGGCTGATGCTACGATTGAGTTTGTGTGTTACACCAATACACGTTGAAATGTTACATCTAGCAATAAGTGTAAATAAGCCAAAAGTTTCTAGTTTGACTATTTGAAAGTCTAGGGTTTGACATGGATCTGCCCATGAGCACCCGTTTAATTGGAACAGTTCCGGCAGTATAGAATCAGAACAGTTCTGGTAGTATAGAACTAGAACATTTCAAGCAGTGTAGACTCAGAACAGTTCCGGCAGTGTAGAACTAGAATGGTTCCGGCAGTGTATAGCTAGAGCAGTTCAAACAGTGTAGACTCAGAGCAGTTCAAGCAGTGTAGACTCAGAACAGTTCCGGCAATAAAGAATTAGAACAGTTCCGGCAATAAAGAATTAGAACAGTTCCCACAGTGTAGACTCAGAACAGTTCCGGCAATAAAGAATCAGAGCAATTCCCACAGTGTAGAATCAGAACAGTTCCGGCAGTGTAGAATTAGAACAGTTCCGGCAATAAAGAATTAGAACAGTTCCCGCAGTGTAGACTCAGAACAGTCCCAGCAATAAAGAATCAGAGCAATTCCCACAGTGTAGAATCAGAACAGTTCCGGCAGTGTAGAATTAGAACAGTTCCGTTAATAAAGAATTAGAACAGTTCCGGCAATAAAGAATTAGAACAGTTCCCACAGTGTAGACTCAGAACAGTTCCGGCAATAAAGAATCAGAGCAATTCCCACAGTGTAGAATCAGAACAGTTCCGGCAATAAAGAATTAGAACAGTTCCCGCAGTGTAGACTCAGAACAGTCCCAGCAATAAAGAATCAGAGCAATTCCCACAGTGTAGAATCAGAACAGTTCCGGCAGTGTAGAATTAGAACAGTTCCGGCAATAAAGAATTAGAACAGTTCCCGCAGTGTAGACTCAGAACAGTCCCAGAAATAAAGAATCAGAGCAATTCCCACAGTGTAGAATCAGAACAGTTCCGGCAGTGTAGAGCTAGAGCAGTTCAAGCAGTGTAGACTCAGAGCAGTTCCAGCAATAAAGAATTAGAACAATTCCCACAGTGTAGAATCAGAATGATTCCGGCAGTGTAGAACTAGAGCAGTTCAAGCAGTGTAGACTCAGAACAGTTCCGGAAGTGTAGAATCTTGGACGGCCGCTGGTTACATAAACACCATCGCGCAGCTTTTTAATAGCAACTTGTGAAATCCATTGCAACCTTGCAAAAGACTAGTGAATAAACAGCGGTTGCAGAGATATCAATTACAGATACGCCCGCAGGGTGTGTATCACCCAGCCGCTTGACGAAGTTGTAGTTCCCGACGAAATGACTGTCTCAAACCCGACGCATCTGTCATTTGAAGATTATTTTTACTATTATTCCGGCTGATCCGTTTAATTTATTTGCTATTATTTGTTTTTTTTTTCGTTCGCCAAAAGAAAACGCCCAAAAGACTCGCCGGTTTCGTCGTCGTGCTATGAAGTTGAGCACACGACGTTGGCCAGATCACGTGACTGCGGCTCAGAATCCACATTTCCCACACCTCTAGCGCATACTATGCGAAACAGTATAAATAGAGTTCGGCATCTGACATCAATTTTCCCTTTTAGTTCGTTCTCTCCTCCCCCCCTCCCCCTTTTTCGTAGCTCTTAATAAAAATATATTTCTATTCATTTTCGCTCATTTTTGCCCCCAATATGTGTGGCATATACGCCATCATTTCCCCGAAACCGGCATCGGTTCCTGCACCTCTTCGACGATTGCTTTGCAATCGTGGCCCTGACCATTTTGGGGTGGCGTCTTTTGATCTTTCCCTGACCTCTAAGTGTTCGGACCCGCCTTTTACGATTACTTCTTCGTCTTCTCGAGTTAATGTCTTCCTCGCCACATCTGTCTTGAGTCTTAGGGCGTCGCATCCTAGCCCTCAGCCAGCTGTGGTCACTGAAACTCCTGGTACCAAATACGCCGACAGCTTCAGCATGTGCTGGAATGGCGAGGCCTGGAAAGTTGACGACACCCCAATCGTGGCAAACGACACGGCAATTATTTTGGACTTCTTGTCTTCATCTGCTAACCATGAGGACGTTCTCTGCCGTCTGCGCAGGATTTCTGGCCCATTTGCCGTTTTGTTTCTCTGCCGGTGGCCAGACCGAATTCGTCTCTACGTGGCACGCGACCGCTTGGGCAGACGCTCGCTCCTGTTTCGGAGAGATTTCCAAAACTTTTCTTTGGCTTTTTCCAGCGTGGGGGATGGCCAGTCAGGCTGGGAGGAGCTGCCGGCAGATGGAATCTATTGGCTGGAGGTGCAAGAGAGTGATCCTCCCATCCATTTCCGGCCAGAGAATCTACTGCTAGTGCGCGAAGATTGGGTTTTGGGGCCTCAGGCCTTGAACCAGAACATGGTAAGTTGATTCTGCGAGAGTTGGGCTTTTTTTTTCTTTTTCGTTTGGCTGGGAGGTGCTTTGGCTGAGATTTGCGCAGGTTTCGAGCCTTGGTCTGTTCAACATGTCTGTTCCGGATTTGGGTTTAGCCACTGTGGACGCAGAGACTACTGGAAAATCAACGCCGGTAGACACTGCAGCATCGGTGGCAACCACTGCTATCGGGGCAACTTCAATGGTTGCTATTACTGCTGCCTCAGTGGGTTCAACTACTGGGCTATCATCAAGCTCGACAGTTGATGTTTCAAGAGTTGCAGCTACTGTTGTTCCAGTAAATACAACGTCAGCTTCAGTGGGTTCGACCACTGTTACTTCAGTGGTCTCCAAGGCGGCTTCAGTGGGTTCAACTGTCATTGCACCAGCAGTTTCTCTGGGAGAGCCTAAGGCAGCTACTTTGGAGGCCACTGAGGTACCTACTTTGGGAGCCACTGAGGCAGCTTCAATAGAGGCAACCACTGTGGCTCCATTTGCTACAGGGGCAGGCCTAACGGACTTGACGACTGGGAAAAGTCTCGCAGAAATTTCATCAGAGCCTGCTCTAGCAAGTGCAAGTGCAAGCACGGCAGGTTTGAAAACGCAAACGGAAGGCACAATTCTATTGGACTATACGACGTCGTTTTCCTCGACAAGTGTCTCTACTGCCCCAAATTTCCCACCAGGTTTGCATGATACGAGCACTTCTGTACACGTTGGAAGAATTTCTACGCCAGTGGCGACTTCTGTGTCGTCGTCAGCCCAGTCAGCAGTCCAGATACCAAAGGCAATGCAGGATGCGGCCCATCGCTTAAGAGTTCTTTTGACCCAGTCTCTCAATATCCGAGCATCCTCTATTCCCGAGGTATCCGCTGAACTCCAAGCTCATGAGCAGGAGATTCGGAATGCTGTTGGTCTGCTTGCGCCATCTGTCTTGCCTGCCAACGAGAGGGGGCTGCAAGATACTGCTGGGCTTGTTTCAAACCTAGGACTCCAAGAATCTCACCATCGTGAGAGGCTCGGCGTGCCCGGGGAGATGGAGCAGCTAAACCAAGACACAGTCCAGACTCGTCTAGAATCTCGAGCGCAAGAAGCGATAGCAAACTGTGTCTTGCCAGAAGATAGCACCAAGTTCGATTGTCAACAGTCCGGAAATGGCAAAAACATGGGGAACAGCAGCGCTGGGCAGACCTCAGGCTCTCGCAGCGCAGAATCGCATGCCCCGCCCCCCAGCCAGGCGAGGGCAGCTGTTCTCTTTTCTGGGGGGCTGGACTGTACGGTTCTGGCGCGTCTGCTGAGCGAGATTCTGCCTATGGGCGAGGAAATCGACCTGATCAATGTGGCCTTTGAGAATCCGCGAATTGCTGCCCAGTTCGCCAAGGAGAAGAAGAATGTGCCAGATATCTACGAGGAGTGTCCAGATCGAATTACTGGGCGTCGGGCGTTTGATGAGCTGCAAAAATGCTGTCCACAGAGACACTGGCGGTTTATTGCAGCCAATATCCCGTTCGTTGAGACGACTCGACACAAGGACACGGTGGTGGCTTTGATGGCACCGCACAACACGGAGATGGACTTGTCCATCGCCAATGCGCTGTACTTTGCAGCCCGAGGCACTGGGCGGTTCTACTGCTCTTGGGACCCGTGTTCAGGCTCTACCAGCCCACTGGCTGTGGGCACCACGGCGGCTCGCGTGCTGTTCTCGGGGCTGGGAGCAGACGAGTTGTTTGGTGGGTACATCCGGCACAGCACGGCGTTCTCGCGGCGTGGCTACGCAGGGCTCGTGGAGGAGCTGAAACTAGATGTAGCGCGTTTGGGACAGCGGAACCTCGGGCGCGATGACCGCGTGCTGAGCCATTGGAGTCGGGAGACGCGGTTCCCGTTCCTGGATGAAGATCTGGTGCGGTGGGCGATTGAGAGGCCGGTGCAGGAGAAGTGTGATTTTCACGTGGCAGATGAAGTCTACGGAGAGATTGAAGCGGCCAAAAGAGTTCTACGTGTGGTAGCTGATGGTTTGGGTCTTGGCGGGGCGGCGAGAGAGAAGAAGCGAGCAGTAAGTTACTCGACGATGGATGAGCAAGAAGTGAAGAATGAGTGCTGACAAGATGCTACAGATTCAATTTGGTGCACGAACGGCCAAGATGCAAAGCGGCCGTGTGAAGGGCACAGCGGCAATCTAATATTTATCTGGTCAGCGGATACACATGCACTTAGCAATAGCTGGCGGTGATGACCCAACAGATACTTGGGAACCGTTCGATACACCCCTCGACTACGAGGGAGACGTCTGGGACCGACTCAGTCCAGAGCCACTGTGCAGTTTCCGTCTCTCGAGACGAGTAACCCTTTGGCTCTATGCATTGCTGGTCTCGCCGTTTTCCTTCTCGGTGTGTGATTATCAGCGGTCGTGACCTCGATTAAAGGCAAGTCTGAGCCAAGCTATACTGTGTATTGGATTCTGCGAGCGTTTAAGCGTGATTTGGGGATGAAAGAGGTAGATAGAGATAGATCAACGCACCATAGAAACACTGTGTAGATGTCTGGCTAGTGTTTGAATGTTGAACCAATGATACATTAAAGTTGCATTCCTGTGATCTTTGAGCTCTTGTGTAGTGGCTTTGGGGATGGTGAATATTCATGATTCCAAGTGGCATAACGTCACTCTAGAGTTTATCTGTATCATAGGGTAGCAGTTTGTGCAGCAAACAAAAATCTGCGGCTGCGTTTTTACGCTGTTGTGTGTTTATCAGGTATCCGGGTCTAGATTCAAGGACGATCACAATAGATATGTCAACGCACAAACCAACAAAAACCCTACAAAATTCCCATGACCGTTGTCCATCTTGGAAGAATCTCCTAGTGCTGCTACGCTGACGACCGCGTTTTCGTTTCTCTGCAGTCGACGATGTTCCTTAGCCACTGTAAAACACCGCACCGTCTTTTTATAGATGTCCATGCGGTACTGGTAGTAGTAGCATATCACTGGAATGCCAATATGTCCTGCTTATGTCAGCAGAGTCTTTCTGCACTCAAAGCCAGGCCGAGATGTGAAGCAACAAGACAAAAGAGGACAGTTCCCCTGACTTTGACGAACGAACTTTGTCTCTCTCCAGGATAAACCCAAGACCCAGGGTAGCAGCAGGTTGTGTGTTTGAGCACCACCAACAACAGAAACAGTAGGCATCTTACAGTGTTTGATCAGCAAGCTGGCTTTAGTCAACGAAAACTAAGCAACAAGCTGTAAAACTGTCACGGTCGCAGTCGGTAGCCGGCGTAAAAGATAAAAGGGGCTCAATTTTTTGGGGGGCCAGTAGTGTCACTACTCATTCTGAAACGCAGGCATCGCCAGGGCTATATGTGCGGTACTAACCCTAAGGATTGGTATTGTCGTGATGTTTTATGAGTACAATTGTGTCGTGATAATATTTAATGGATAAATCAGATGCCAGAAATATGATAATCACCCGCAACCTGTCGTCAACGTACGGCGACAAGGTGAGTGTGGCTTCATTACTTGTTAGCCAACTCAACCCACTTACACACTATCAACACAACGCTGCCTTTTTATTTCGCGTAGGCATTGCTAGGAAATTTCCATTGATTGGAAAGTTTTATGCTACACTCTATTGGCAGCATTGAATTTACAGGCGGCATTTTCCATAGTTTACTTAAGTACTTACTCAAGTATCTTGCTTCGTAAACTTCTTTTGCTTTTGTGACAGCTGAAAGAAAAAAAAAATCCACGGAAATAATCAGTCTGCGCTTTTTCAGTCTGATCTTTTTTCTTATCCATTAGTATTTTGAATCGGAGAGTTTGGCGTTACTGGCTTATTTGGGCCGGTTTTGGGTGTCCTGAAACGCAGAATCCAGACTCAAACGCCAAACTAGCAAAGCATCGATTCAATAGAAGGTGTAGCGAATAACAAAGAATAATATAGTAGTACTACTAAAGGATTACGAAGTCTTACTAATCGAGGATAACGTTTCACTTGTTTAACAAACCTTATATTTCTATATTTCTTTTTCACTTGTTTAACAAGCCTTATATTCTCTTTTCACTTGATTAAGAAATAGTTTGCAAAACGGAGAGTACATGACAGAGAACCCAAACAATAAAATACGTCAGTGGCTGTGAAAGCTTAAAATAGAAGTGCGGAAAGGTGGCTTTACGAATAATCGCTCTCTGCAGCGGCTTTTTTCTCGCTGGTTCGTCAAGTCTTCTGGTCCGGTCGGGTTGCGGGACCTTTTTCATGGAACGCCTCAGGAACCGGTTCAGGAACTACTATACCGGATTACGACGGTATGTTGTCTTTTTTATATTGCTCTTATTATTGCAGCGCCAATGACACTGGAAATCGGTCTCAGAAAAGCATCAAGAAACACACACCACCACGGCTACCCTTTTGTTACTGTGCTGGTTTGCGGAATGTTATCAAGCCGGATAGACATAGCAAGGAAAAGAAAAGATTAGAGGGACTGCATTATATCACGGCTTGTTAAGATGTGCGATTTCAATACTTGGAGTCGCACCGGGCCGACAACCCGACTACAGGACAGGCCAAAGACCGTAAACCGTAGTGTTTTAGTCCTTAAGATTTCAACCCTTTTCTTGGCGCAAGTTGAAGTAAAACTTTTAGTGCTGGTATGAGCAAGGGAAACGAAAGGGCCTTGATGCTGTTTCGGATTTTTATAGTACTCTTCAGCTTACTGTCGCTGTTGCTGCTGTTGCAAATCATACCTGTGAAAAAAACTAAATAAAAAAAACTACCGCAGCGTCTGTGGGCTGGTCTTGTCAAAAAAGAAGCATACAAAGAAACGAGCGAAGAGGGCTGGCTACCCACAACGTTCGTCTAGTCTTCTGCGAACTCTGCGGCGCGTAGTTTTTTTTTTTTTTTTTTTTTTTTTTTTTTTTTTTTTTTTTTTTCTTTTTTCTTTCCCCGAGCCTTTCATTTCGATAAACCCAAAACCTGTTCCTTGTTCCCGCCCAAAACCTAGCCCCAACCTGCGGCTGGCTCTGCATCTGTTAAGCTTCTTAAGCCGGGGGCTCTGCTCGGTAATGGCAAGTGTGGAACAACTTCATCTGATGTTGCAAGGCCCAATCCAGTAGATAGCCCCGATGTCTCAAGTCAACTTTGTTCAGACCAGGCCATCCCGAAAAGAAGGGCGTCAGACCCTGGCAGACGATGGGGGATGTGGAATGTCTGTGCTCTGAGGGGAAGCCTTGGCCTGGGTAAAGTGTGTTAGAGAAACTTAAGGATACTACTGTACTTTAGTTGTCAACGGTGCTGGAGATAGGGCCAAACTAAACTCTAAGTAGGAGTTGCTTGTCATGCGGAGAATTTCCTCATGATACGCAGTGCTGGACGCCATCCCAACTCGCATATATTCTCCGCCATCCTTTTTTCTTTTTTTTTTCTTTTCCTTCTTTTGCTTTCCGTTTTCCCATCTTTTTTGCCTTCTTTTCTGCACCGCGAGCTGGTTTCGTTGACTGGTCTGTGTATATTTTGTATTTCTTCTCTTCTTTCAATGTCTTTGTAACGGCTAGCCGTTTGGTCTTTTCTTCTCTTCTCTTCGTTGTGTATATTTTCTTCTCTTCGTTGTCTATACTTTCTTCTCTTCGTTTTGCATATTCTATTCTCCGTAACTTGTAAACAACTTCGATGCTTCTGAGAAGCCTTTATTCTGCTGTGTCGGGTATAGATTCGGCACCGTGAGCTGGTCTCACTCTTCATCCAACCTCTCTACGATAACTACACTTTTACGCTATAAAATCTACCATAATCTGCCACGACCATGAAGACAACTCACCGCCCGCCGCCGTTACCCTTAAACGGCACCCGCTCTAAATTCAAGCCTCGCTCAATGTCCCGCGTGGCCCACAAAAGCGATGAACTTCCTCTCCGCCAGCCCGAAAAGCCGGCCGCCACATCTTCCACACCGGCTTCGTCAAATAGCCCGGCAGCTCGTCGAACACGCTCGGATGCACTGCGGCAACGGCAGCGCAAAAAGACGACCAAATCGAGAAAGGTGCTCCGCATGGTTTCCGAGACGGTGCACACGTTTATGTGCATGGTCCTCATCATCATGATGGCGTTTTACCTCAGCTTTGACAAGACTGCCGTAAACCGCAGTTTTGGGTATGCTCACTCACTGTTCAAGTATCATATGTTCAAGTGCTAACTGGCACAGTCCTCCCGCAATTTCTCTGCTTGCCTTTTTGGTGGTTGATATGTTGCTCAACTTCTACTCCATTGCCCACTTTGACAGCCCCATTCCTGGCGGTTCTGTCCTGATTAGATGTGTGCTCATCTTTGGCTACATATTCATTTTCTTTTTGTATCTAGCGTTCAACGGCCCGTTCCCTTCGACGTACTCGTTCTGGGGAATTAAGGCCGACCTGACTAGTGTTGTGATATACGTCTTTATTTGGATCATTAGGTAAGTTGACTCGCTACTCCCTTATTCAAATACTCCCTGCTAACCCCCTCAGTGTCTGGGACCTTGCCGTCGTTGTCTTCAACCGCGAGTCTCTTCTAGTCTGGCTTACCGACCTCTTTGACCGTGTCTCAGAGCGCGTCGAAGATCAAGGAGCCCTTGCCCGTGACGGCCAAAACTCCCGCCAAAACCGCTGGTATAGAGACCCTAAGCTCCAGGCGTCTCAGACGGATCTTGAGTCCGGCCAGACGCCCAAGGCAAAGCGGCAGAGCCAGAGGCCTGCTGTCACGGCGGAGTCTGTGGATAACAGCTCGGCATCGTTTGTTGGCCAAGCTCTGTAAGCCGTTGACGTTTTGTTTTTTTGCATTTCTTGTTGCTGGTAGAAGACCGGCTTGTTTTTTTTTTTTTGTTTTTTTTTTCCCCTTTTCTTTTGTTGGTTGGCTGGTTCGCATCATCATTTCTCTTCTTGCACTTTGTCTTATTATGATACCCATTATATTTGTTTAACTTGGCGAAGTCAATACAACCACGTATGAAGTAGCTTGCTATGCTTGGAAAGTAGAAATATATGTGAATAATGTTACTACGGTTAAATCAAGTATCTTCGTTAAGTCGAGTCTAGACCTATTGGAGTGCTGTCTCATAACATACTAGGGTTATTAGGGTTGTCTGCGCGCCCCGACCCAGCGCGCCCGATATTGGCAACGATCTTGACATTGAATAAACCAACTCTAATTGATTTTTTGTCGTTGGCAACTGCGAACCTTGCTCTATTAAATTGCCATTTTTCCCTTTGATAGCTCTAGAGCCATAATCTTAATGTGTACTGAGCTTTTCTGTTCTATAATTAATTTCCCTTTTTGCTGCATTTTCGCATGCCCAAACGCCGTAATTACATCTCGTCAAAACGCCCTCATCGCCATCATCGGCCAATCCATTTATCGATATAATTTCATCCCTTTTCTTCCGGGCACTGTCTAAGCCGCCATCAATATACTTATTTCATCTCATATTAGCTCGCTAGAGCAATCATGGCGCCTATAAAGCGCAAACGATCGCCTAGGGTCGTCGACGCTGTGGCTCCCATTTCATCAGGCTCACCCATCATCGCCATGGAAACGCCGCCGTCCGACGCCGGCGTGCAAGAATCTTCGCCGACGCCCGAAAGCCCTACAGATGGCCGCTCGCTGCGCCAGACAACTTTAAACTTCAAGCGGTCGCCGCGGCGGCCCGGGCCGGCGGCCAATGTGCTGCGGCATATAGTCGAAGGCCAGAAGAAGAAGCACAGTGCTAGCATTCCAGCAGTACAACAGCCAGGACAGACAGGCCAGGAAGAGCCAGCACCACCACCTCGGAAACGAGGACGTCCGAGAAAGTATCCCCTGCCGCCGGAGGAGGTCAAGAGGAGAGAGGAAGAGGCGCGGCGCAAGGCTGAGGAGGAAGAGGAGTTGAGACAAAAGAGGGAGGCGGAAGAAGAGGCAGAGCGCGAAAAGCTGGATACGGAAGAGGAGGCGGAGTATGACGAGGAGGATGACGATGACGATGACGATGACGATGACGATGACGATGACGATGACGATGACGATGACGATGACGATGATGAAGATGACGAAGACGAAGAAGAAGACGATGACGATGATGATGAGCATCACATCATCGAGGTCGATCCAGAGGAGGATGAAGTCGTCTTGGTTGGGCAGCCTATTGGAGCATCTGACGACGAAGACATGGAAGTCAAGGATCCCGTCACCGACATTGGCATCCGTTCTCCTCCCCTCCCATCCGTTGAATTTGTTGAATCACCACCGCCTTCCACACCGCACGCCGCCGCCGCCGCCGCTGACCCCGACCCGACCCCGGCCTCCGCCACTGCCTCTGCCACCGCCACCGCCAACGACCCAAGCACGTCCACCGCCGTCGCCAACAGCTCCCCCCGCACTGACCGCAACATTGACAGGGTTGTCTTTGGCGACCTGGAGTTCCGCACATGGTACCAGTCGCCATACTGTCGCGAGGTGCTAGGGCTGCCGCCGGGCGGAAATAAGCGGCGTAAGACGCCGTTGCTGGACCGCTTGTACGTGTGTCCCATGTGTTTCAAGTATGCCCGCGAGATGCTGCTGTGGCTGAAGCACCTAAGATTTTGCTGTGGCATGCAGATGGAGGACGGGACTCTGGTGGCTGGCAAGGGAGGCGTGCCCGGAAGAAAGGTGTATAGACATCCGCGTGTAGAGGGAGACGGAGAGGGGGAGTGGAGTGTGTGGGAGGTTGATGGGGAGAGAGACTCGGTAAGTTGCTCTATGTATATGTTAGATATTGTAACTAACAAGGCTACAGCTTTTCTGCCAGAATCTCTCGTTGTTTGGAAAACTCTTCCTCGATACCAAATCCGTCTTCTTTGACGTCACAAACTTTAATTTTTTTCTACTCGTCTACACCCCAGCCCCCTCTTCTTCTCCTTCTTCTTGTTCTTCGTCTTCTTCTTCTTCTTCCTCTTCCTCCCCTCCTCCCGCCCGCCAAACAATCCCCACCACCATCTCCCGCATTGTCGGCTTCTTTTCCAAGGAAAAAATGTCATGGGACAACAACAACCTGGCCTGCATCCTGATCTTCCCGCCGTGGCAACGCAAGGGCCTCGGCGCGCTTCTCATGGGTGTGTCCTACGAAATCGCCCGCCGCGAACGTATCCTCGGCGGCCCCGAGAAACCCATCTCCGATCTCGGGCTCAAAGGCTACAAGCGCTTCTGGGCCGGCGAGATTGCGCGGTGGTTGCTTTCGCTGGCACCCGAGGAAGACCCCGCCACAGACAACGACGACGGAGACGACGGCAGCAGCGGCAGCCACGACGCCCGCCAGAAAGACCGGCTTGGCGCAGAAAAGCTGCAAGAACCACATGTCGTGGTTGATGTCCACGACTGCAGCCTCGCCACCTGGATCACCCCCGAAGACTGCCTCGCCACCCTGCGCGACATGAACATTGCCGAGCCGTTTGACACCGGCCCGCCCATCCGTCGGCGCAAACACCACCACCAGCACCAGCAGCGCCGGCGCCCCAAAGCCATCCCGCTGCGCCGCGCATCTACTGAGTCGGCTAAAAGCCATACGCTCTCTTCCGCCGTGGCTGCGGGCCTGACGGTCGCCGACCTCGATCCGACCGTGTGCTCGGGCTCCGAGTCTGATGATGGCGCCGATGCGGCAGAGCCCGTGCCCAGAGTGCGGGTTTGCGTGACAAGGGACGCGGTGCGGAAATGGGTCGCTGACAACAAAATCAGCCTGCAGCGACCGTGTGATCCAGACGGCTTTGTAGAGGGATATGCAATTAAACAGGATACAGACGAGAGTGGAGAATCTACAAATGGAGATACGGCCTGAGTATAGATTAGACAGCATCTTTATGATACCCTTAGTACTACAATAGAATTAGCCAATACACTATGGAAGAGTTTGCTTCTATCGATTAGAAAGCATCCCTACAACACTACAATAGTAATATACACTATGGAAACGCCCCGCTTCTATTGCAGTAATGTTCAAAAAAAAAAAAAAAGAATACAGTACTCTATATCACGACATGCCTGAATCAGGTAAACCTGTGTTTGTTCATATCAATATGCTCATGTCTTGCTATAGGTCTCCGAGTTGCAAATTTACATGCCGTCATACTCGCCGCCAATGTCATCGTCGTCTAGGTCGCCGTTCTGAATGTCCTCGGCCATTTCACGCTCCCGCTCCCGCGCCTCTTGGGCATTCTTGAGCTCCAGACGGTGCTGGTTCATCGGGAAACGCATCGCCTATGGCAGTTGTTAGCACACATTCTCCACTCTCAACTTGATTTTAGAGAGAAAACAAACCTTGACGCTCTCGTCGTGCAGGGCCAGACAGGCGCGGATACGGTCGTGGAAGGCATCCGCCGGCTCGCGCGTTGCGTACACATCGCCCACCTCCTTGCTCTTCATGAACCCATGCTCGCGGTCCAGCGTAGCCTCAATCACGCCATCGCGGATGGCCTTGGCAACAATGTATTCAGCCGACTCTTCGCTACCCAGCTGCAGACGAATGCAAATGTCGCGCAGAGGAATGCGCGAGTACGACAGCGACATCATGCGGATGCCCGTCTTGATGACGTTCTGGCGCAGCCGCAGAATCAGCGAGTACGTGTTGTCCTTGCGGAACGCACCCGCGTGTGTCGCAATGCTCTTCTCAAAGTCCTCGAGGTTGCCAACGCGCACCGCCTGCACCAGCTGGAAGTACGGCTGCAGCGACAGCTCCAGTGTCGGCTGTCTGAACATGGCCCGGTCAGGAATATCACCCATCAGCAGCTCCACCACCAGCAGTAGCTTGGTGGCGCTCTGCGAAAAGCCCACGGCACATGCACTGGACGGCGCCTTACGCGAAGCCGCAGTCAAGTGCTCGTGAGCCTCGGTATAGCGCAGCTGGGTAGCGCGGATGCGGCCGAGGTAGTACAGGAACCGGGCCACCTGGTTGTTGGACGCGTTCTCGGGGAACTGCGTGTGTGAGACCAGCAGGTCGGCCTGCTCAATGCTGGATGTCAGGAGGTAATTCCTCAACAGAAGCACAATAACCGCGGCCTGAGTATCCGTGTCTTTGCGCAGCACTGCTGTACGCAGACCCGCCAACAGCATCGGCCGGATCGAGACAAGCGGCGACTGCGGCGACGGCGCCTTGGGAGACAGCTGCTCAAAGAAGAGAGACAGGTAAAAGTACACCTTGGCTGCCAGGGAATCGAGCGTGCGGCGGTTGAGCGAGTGGATGCGCTCGGCCAGGTCCGTCGAGAACTTGGCACCCTGCTCGAACGCCTGACTATCCAGCAGGTACACCTGGATCAGGATGCCAATAAAAACACCAACCTCGGGGATCACGTCCTTGGGCTCCTTGTCCTTCTTGGTGGTCTTCTTCGGTTCGCTGTCAATGTCCATGTCGGAGGCTGTAGAAGCGCCCAGCGCCACATTTTCACGACCAATTACGGCAAGCAGGCCCTTAGCAACTGCAGCCGAAGCCGAGGAGGCAGGGTAAATCTCGGAAATGGCCGTGGCAATGACATCGGGCGTCAGGCGTTTGCGGGCGAGCGAAATGGAGCGCAGGGCGCGCAGAGAGAAGCGCGAGTCGAAAAGCGTAACGGCACGGTCTAGTAGGGCAGCACTGGCCTTGATGTCTGCATAAAGAACAATGCGTTAGCGGGTGGTTTACAACCAACAACGTCAGCAGCCAAGGCTGACACTGGAATTGGCATCGATAAAGTACCTGAGATGGTCTGGGCAACGGGATCAACTTCGGGCTCAGTCGGTTCGGCGTCCTCCATTTCGACATCTCCCTCGGGCTTCTTGGCCTGCTTCTTGGACGGCGGAACGACCACAGTCATTTCCTCATCGCCGTCCTTGCCCTTTTTCGTCTTTCTGGTATCGGCAGGCATTGTGAAGTATGTGGTTGGTCGATTAGAAGCAAATTAATACAATGAGTGGATGAAGAACAGAGCTGGAGACAAGGCTGTGGATTGGAGCGGCGTTTGAAGTGGAGTTGTCGCGAGCTATGCTATTCTGCGCTTGTGCTGTTGTGCTGCGCTCTGTGCTGTGATTAATGTGGCTATAGCCTGCTGAAGCTATAGCTGTAACTGGAGCTGCAATTGGCTTTTTGGCTGTTTATTTCCAGGCGTAAATAGAAGCTACAGGCACTAATTGAAGCGCTGGATTGAATTGAGCGGGCAGGCGGCGATGTGGTGACGACGGCTAACCGTGCAAACAGGGAGTGCAGGCGTGAAAAGGCTGAGCGATAAGGCTGGCGTAGAGAAGAAAAAAAAAAGAAAGAAAAAAAAAAGCACAACAAAATCCAATCAAGAAAATACTGGTGATGAACAGACAAAAAGGCTTCACCAGATTAACAAAGCTAAAAGCTAAAGCTACAGGTCCAGCAAGTTCGGGGCAAAAAGCACAAGCAATAAGCAACTGGCGATGGCTGAGAAAACAACAAGGCAGCCAAAGGGCTGCGCTGCTAGGCATGACCCGCTACGCAATTGGAGCTCAAAAAACGCATGGATCATGCTGCAGCTCGCGATGTACCTCTACACCTAGTCGCTGCACAAATGGGTTATGCGTCAAGTACCTGTGACATGCCCCACTAACACCTCCCTGCCAGCTTCAAGCTTTATCAGTGACGACAGAGTAGCTACCCACCCATATGCCAAGTATATTTATTGGTGTGGTTGTCAACAACACCGGAATACAGGCGATTATTAAATTTACGTGGAAATACAATATAATGTGGCAGTAATAATAGCATTAAGAGAAATAACAATAACAATGGCGATACCAAAGAGCCGTAACAAAACCTCC
Organism: Thielaviopsis musarum; assembly: GCA_001513885.1. Taxonomy (NCBI): domain Eukaryota; kingdom Fungi; phylum Ascomycota; class Sordariomycetes; order Microascales; family Ceratocystidaceae; genus Thielaviopsis; species Thielaviopsis musarum. The sequence goes on from LKBB01000013.1 coordinate 120,381, forward strand.
ACTCCGTAAAAAAAAAAAAAAAAAAAAAATCCCCGTGTCCCGAAGTCTGTAAAATACAAACGAATAGCTTCCCAACGCAGTAAACATAAAACGCCATGTGAATACCCCAATCCCAATCGCAACACTCTCACAAGGAACCACAATGTCAGCTCCCCGTGCTCTTTTCCGTCTCCGTTACTCGCCCTTTCCAGTGACCTTGGCCGCCTGAACAGCGCTCATCTTAGTAATCCAGCTTGTAGAGGGCTGGATCTTGCGGACAATACGCAGTTCGTCAGATGAGTATCCAGGAATGCGAATGTTGTAGATGCGCTCAAGAACAAGCTGGATATCACGCGTCTCAAGAGTCTTGGAGCCGCGCTCCTTGGCGTTGCGACAGGCCGTGAGAAGGACGTTGTCGATGAAGGAATCAGCCATGTTCATAATGCTCTGCAGAAAACATTTGGTTAGTACATATTACAGTACAAGTCAAAAGGAATTGTACACATAGAAACTCACCTCTTCAACGTCCGGAGCAAGCATGTTGCCCTCTTGGCCTTCGGGCTGGCCACCACAAACCTGGCGCACAAGCTCATCGAGCTTTTTCTTGCTGAGCACGTGCTCACCCTCAGCCTCATGCACATACTGCGGTACCTGCACCTTGGCAATGGCCGGCTGCGCCAAAACGCCACCAGGAGTGCCCGTTCCGGCATTGTACGTAGGGCGTCCGGGGCCAGCACCACCAGTAACTGCAACCGGCTGAGGGATCTGAGTGGCCCGTTCCGGGAGTTGCTTCGGGATAACCATTTTGCTGGAGGTATTGGTGGTTGTCTGCGATGCGGTAGGGGTTGGAGCAGTAGGTCTCTGGTTCTGGTTGGCGAGAGAAACAGCGGCCGTCATACTAAGAGGGCGAGCGGGACCGGTGGGAGCTGCGGCCTGCGTTGCGCCAGCACGAGGAGTAATTGCACTCGGGGCGCCTGTCAAAACTTGGCCATTCATGGCAGCCGAGGCAGCTGCAGCATTGGCGGCCTTGACAGGCTGTTGCTGGGCCTGTACCTGCGATTGTGCCTGCGCCTGTGCTTGTGCCTGCGCCTGTGCATGTGCCTGTGCCTGCGCCTGCGCCTGTGCCTGCGCCTGTGCCTGTGCCTGCGCCTGCACCTGTGCCTGTGCCTGCGCCTGTGCCTGTGCCTGCGCCTGCGCCTGCGCCTGCGCCTGCGCCTGCGCCTGTGCCTGGAGCTGTGCTTGCTGAGCAGCTGCAGCTTGCTGTGCCTGCTGTTGCTGCATTTTAAGCTGAGCTTGCTGTTGAAGTTGAAGCTGGGCTTGAAGCTGTTGCTGTTGCTGCAGTTGAAGCTGGGCCTGAAGCTGCTGCTGGGCCTGGAGTTGTTGCTGCTGCTGGGCTTGCTGTTGAGCTTGCTGCTGGGCCTGGAGAGAGACCTGCGGCTGGATCGGCTGAGGCTGGATTTGAGCACCGGAAACGGCAGGCGACCGGGCGGGAGCAACCGGAGTCGGGGTCTTGGCCGGCTGGATCTGCTGCTGCTTCTGGGCACGAGCGGCAGCTGCCTGCTGCTGTTGCTGCTGTTGCATTTTGGCAGCGTCAATTTGCTGGTTCATTTGGACGGGGGTTCCGGCAGGCTGTGGGGTAGATTGCTGTTGCGGGGTACCAGCTGGGGCAATCACTGGAGTCCCGGATGGAGATTGGTTTTGACCCTTGTGAACCAAACGATTATTACCAGCCATCGCGGCGGCGGCCTTACTAGTAGCAGCGGTGCGCCAGCTTTCCTGTTGGCGGCGGAATTGCTCGACGTAGCGGTTTGCTTCGGTGAAGTTTTTCTGAATCTGATCGCGTTGTTGGCTGTACTTGGTGGACTCTTCCGGGGTAACCTGGCCCTTTTCGTTCTTTTCTTTCCAGCTGGTACTGATAATGCCCATACGGTTGCGGCTGGACTCAATGGTCATGAGAGCTTTGACGTAGTTCTTCTTGGCTTCATTCGTCCACTTCTGTACCGCCTCGACACCCTTGTTGTCGAGAAGGGCAGGGGGGGGTGTCCACGACATTGAATTGATATGCTTCATGATGTTGTCAGGTATCTTGGTCGTCGTCGTCGTGGGGGTGCCGCTGGGAGATCTAGCAGCAATGTTTGCAGTAGTGGCTTGCGCTGCAGTCACAGTAGGTGCAATCGGATGAGGCGAGGCTGTCTGCTGAGTCTGAGTTTGACTTTGAGTCTGTGTTTGAGTTTGAGCAGCAGCAGCAGCTTGTGCCTGAGCCTGGGCTTGAGCCTGGGCTTGAGCAGCAGCTTGCGCCTGAGCCTGAGCCTGGGCTTGAGCCTGGGCTTGAGCAGCAGCTTGCGCCTGAGCCTGGGCCTGGGCCTGAGCCTGAGCCTGAGCCTGAGCCTGAGCCTGGGCCTGAGCCTGGACCTGAGCCTGAGCCTGAGCCTTAGCTTGGGCTTGCTGTTGGGCCAGAGCCTGCTGCTGGGCTAGAGCCTGGGCTTGGGCTTGCACTTGGGCAGCCTTTTGCTGTGGTGTTTGACCTGCTTGCGCTTGTACTTGTGCTTGCGCTTGCGCCTGTTGCTGCTGCTGCTGCTGCTGCTGCTGGATTAGAGATCGTCTCTTGTTGTGCAGAGAAACTGAAAACTCGAGAATCTTCTTCTTCGCCATGTTCTGCTCCTCCGAGTCTTTTGGGCTATTCTCGACAGTGGTGTACAGCGATCTGAGGCCAGCCTGATAGCGCTGGCGCTCAGCCTCGGGCAACCACGTCATTTGCTGAATGTGCTCTGGCCGGAATACATTGAACTGGCGGCCATTAACTGTGACTTGGCCTTGAGAGATAGGTGTTCCTGGGGCGCTTGGATTCATCGTGGCAGATATGGTGGTCGAGATCCGATCGAGGAAAACTTTGATTGAAGCTGGCCGAATGCGATATATTGAAGAATTGATGAGCCGCTGTGGGAATTAATTGTCGATGATGAAATTGGCAAACTGTCGAAATAAAAAATATAGAGGACCGCAGTTAAGTTGACAAAAGTCAAAGCGCCAAATGAATAATCCAGCAGGCGATGGTGATAGTCAACAGCAAAGAGGCAAAAAGAAAAAAAAAGATTGTGGCGGTTGACAAATGCAGTTTTAGCTGGCTAGCCTTGTGGATTTGCGCGATGGGCTATTCGCGATGCGGTCGCGGCTAGTTAATCACGTGATCGCAAGTGTAACCTATAACCCTAGTACTGTGGATCTCGACGACAGCCATGGAGAGAGTTGATTATTTCAAATATAAGTAATTTATTAATGGACTGTGAACAGACAAATATTTCGTGAAATTAAATCAATCACATAACTGTTTGTACACGCCACTCCATTAGCCGACTCACTTGCCCTTGATATCTCGCACGAGTTGGATTGACAACAATAGTGCGAAGTCTAAGGATCCACCTCACCCGTACACATGATGCTACATCTAAAACCGCCAGAGAACAAAAAAGACTCTGATAGAAACTCTATGATAGGCCCTTGAACGCTGGCCTGGTCTAGACTGGCCTGCGTTTGAGTTTCGTGGGCCAAAAAGAGGGGTAGGAACAGCGTATTGCATATGTAGTATATATGTGCAGATATAAGTATGTAGGCGTATGCAGCTTTTCTTTTTCATGGGCACCGGTGAGCGTAATGACGCTGAAATAACCGACAGCAGACAAACAGCGGTAGTCTCAGAGAGATAATACTATGATGATACTACAAGTACCAAAAGTAGTAGACGACATCACAATATCCACACCAGCACGTTGCGTTCCGTATGATCGGAATACAGAGGACCCCCGTGTGTTTCCATCAAAGTAACTCGCTCTAGGTTTGATTATAAGTCGAACTGAGCACAGCCAAGTGTGACAGAGCCTCTAGTCGGACCGGCGAACCTAGGTAGCAAACCTGCATGGATATCAACCACTGCCGTGCCCAACACATGTTTGTACTTACTTACTTACTTACTTCAGTACATGCTTAAGTAAGTACTACTTGAGTACTAAGTCGGCGCTCTATACAGAGTAGTTTCCTAGCTACTGGCCGTGCTCAAAACAGCAGATAGCATTTTGCTGAAGCGATAGTGGTGGCTTGATGCGAGACTACGATTGGTAACCTGTTGAGATTGTGCGGCTTTGTGCTACTGGTACTGCAAACATAGCTAGAAATGCCTGCCACTGCGATGTTTTGCTGCAATATTTCCCATGTGCAGCTGATCCTGCCTCCTCCTGTAGCTGCGGAAGAAGAAAATCACTTGATTCCGAACTATCGCTGGAATGCATGGGATATAGCACGTTGATGCCCAAGAGGCATAAGACAGGGTAGTTTGACTTGGAGAGAAACGTCATGGCTTGATAGCGAGTACATGGTTTTGTGCTTAGGTATAGTAGAAGGGCATCAAAGCTTACAACCAGATAGAAGTTATGAATAGCCCGCAGAAATAACTTGAGCATGACAAATAAGTATGTTTTGAAATTTTAAATATATAATGCATAGTACTTTACAGCTGAGAGTGTTACGTTTAGTATGTAAATAACTCAGATGAAGGCAGAAGTTAGGATTAGGTGGTGGGTTTTTTATCTTATATGCGCACAATTCTATAATACTCACATATGCATTATTTACACATGTTATCAACTCACATGTGTTAGTTATGTATCACTTATGCATTTCTTCTTCAACTACAGCCGTGTAGTTGTTTGTTTTTGTTTCACTTTTGTTCTTTTTCTGTCTTACAGCTCCTACACAGTATGTTGTTATCGGCTGACGAGCCAGATAATTGTTTTGAGGCTGCAAATACACAGTATTAGCGTTCTCGAGACGAGTATCTGATAAGTAAAAAAAAAAAAAAAACCTGTCTTGCGGCTCTTGTGGACTTTTGGCTCGACAAAAGACCTCAAGGAACTCGCGATCTGCAAGCTGGACTCGTCACTTGGACTCTTTTTTTTTTTGCATTCCGTTATGCCATGCCGTAATGTATTTTCCCCCAGCCATTGGGATTAACATCTCATCCAATCCAACGAATTTGAATCCTTTGGCCGCCTCTGCTCAATTTAACTTGGGACAAGAGCAAGAAATGCAGACGCAGTGTCACAATTGTGTCTCTTCTAGGTCGGATTTTGATTTTATCCTGTTCACTCGACTACTGGAGAAGAAAACACAGGCACAAGAGACTTGGTGTTTATCTGCTATCGCTGTATATTACAATTGTCTTCTGTATTTTGCCCGGCACATTTATGGCTGGGGGGTGGGGCCGATTGTTCGATTTTAGCGGTCTGCACAAGCACAGCCAGCGCAGACTGACTGCCTGACGGATGGAGGGAAACAGAAGCAGAAATAAGCAACAGTGGATATGGAAGATTGCATCAAGAAAAGCCACTTCAGGCCATGCCATGCCACGGCTCCGGGCAAGCAAACAAACAAGCATGACGAAAAAGAACAAGAAAACTAAAATGTAACCCTCTTTCTTTTAGTAGGCCAAGCCGGCAACGCCCTGGATCTGCCTTCTGCCCCCCCCCCCCCCCTGGCCAACTGCGAAGCCTTACTTTTGCTGACTGGTGTGACGGGTTACTTTGTCCCTCTTGTCTCGCTCGTCTCTTGCTTCTCACGTTGCTTTTCTCGTTTTCTTTTGTTCTGCGATGCCCTGCTTTTGCTGAGCTGTACATGTACTTAAGTACTTACATATATTAATCATTAGTAGTGCTTAGTTCTGCGTTCCTCTTCGCTTCGCTCGTTGTCGTGCTGTTGACAGCCATCTGCTTCTGCTAAGACTTACTTACTTAAGTACTTAAGTACCTACTTATAGCTCGGCCCCAGCCCTCCAATTCCACTTCGTCATTTGCCCCTCCATCTGTTCTTCTTTCCTCTGCTCTTTGGTCCCTGCTAAGTCCCCAGACCCTGTTTCTTCTGCACCAAACTAAACTTGAGCGCCCGGATCTTCGCTTGTCCTGGCCTAACCAAACAAGTTGTTTCTTTCTTCGTTTCTTTACCCCACGCCACTTTACCGTCCCCTTTTTTTTTCTTTTTTTTTCTTTTTTTTTTTTTTTTTTTTTTTTCTTTACTTCAGTACATGACTACTCAATAGTACCATTTACACTCCCAATTACTCGGCTTTTGTACAGCAGATCCAAATTCCAATAAAAAAAAGTACCGTCCATTGTCGACCTGGCGTGCAGCATAACATAGCATCCAAGTCGTCTGAGTGGAGTGCAGGTGTGACCTTCTTGGTTGTTTCCTGCGGTAACAGTCCGCCCTGAATTGCCTGGCCGACCGCCCCTTTTGAACTGGGCTGGACAGAAGTGGAACTTCACCTGGACTGGACACAAGTGGAAGAGAAATCAAGTGAACGAGAGCGCGGACTTGGACTTGGACTTTGTTTCGTGCTACTTGCTGCATCTACAATTGCATTGAATGTTGAATTTGCATTTAGTTTGGATTTGCCTTGATTAGCTTTACTATTGCCACCTCTCGGTGTCTGTCTCTTGCTCTCGAACCTGGATCTGGACACCACATACTGCCCACATACTACCCACATACTACTACCACTACATAAATACGTCTGGTCCCTGTTTTATCGTCAAAGCCGCCCTTGAACACTTCTCTCTAATTGTTTATTGGTCCATTGTTCTTTATTATAATCATTCCTCTTCCCTTCCCTGCGCGTGCACTATCTTCAACTTTTAGTCCGCCATTGTTCTACTTGCCAACCATGTCTCGATCCTGTGATGAACCCGCCAGCTATACTTATAGTGCACCGCCGCCCGTTGAATCACCACCGCCATCAGGATGCTTTTATCCACCAGTGTCCATTCCGGCCGCCATCTGCCAATATGCTCCTGACCCGCCGACCACTCATGAATATCCGGACTGTTTTCGCTCACTCAATGCTGCTTCCCACCAGCAAAGACTTCCACCTCGGCTAAACATTCGCCACAAAAGTCTGCTTGCCGACCAGGCAAATACCAGTGGCATAAGCCAATCACCGGCCGCCAGCAATCTCACAGGCGATGCGTCACCACACGCACTGCTGACTTCAGCCGAGTCTGCATCGGACGTGGAGGAGCCCGATAGCCTGCTTTCAACTAGCTCGGACGTTGATGACTCTGATGATCCCTTGGCCAGCCCGGGCCGTCCAAAGATGGCCAATGTTGAAATCAGAGTAGTCCAAGTCGACAACGAAGAACTTGGCAACGAATACGACCCTCTATCCGGTGACAACGATCACATTACTCTCTTGAGACGACCTAGCATTGACGGATATGCCGACTGTAGTCGACCTCGTCAACTCCGTGGTCTGCACCCCGGAAGACCCGAATTCTACGTTCCGAGCATGCTACAGTCGGCAAGCCAAGACCGCCCGGCCGATCTGAGCATGCCGCCGACATCCTTTGCCGCCGACTCCGACTCCGATCTCGACGAGCCCGAAGTGCGCGAATTCATCCTCCGCCAGCGCGAAATCAAGCGCCGCACACGCCTCAGCCACGGCAGCAGCATCGGCAAACGGCCCTTCAGCGACCGGGACGACCCGGATATCGAAGACATGCGCCTGCACTACCGTGAGGGCGAGGTGTTTACCAATGGTGGCGGGTCGTTTTCGGGCGAACGCCGCACACGGCGGAGAGTCGGCGAGAGACGCCCTGGGGCTCCATCGGAACAACCATCGCAGCCGGAGCGGATTCTAGAGCTAGAAGAGCCGGACTCGGACGATGAAATGCAGCAGCAGTTTGATTATGAGCTTGACCGCGAGCTGCCGTACTTTGGGCTTGAGATTATGGATATTGGCTTAGTTGACAGGGACCTTAACAACGGGGTGCCGCTATATCCGCAATCTTGAGCCATAAATGGCCAAATGCTTTTTTTTTTCTTTGTTCCCTCGGCGTTTTTGGTCCACTCCAGACCAAAAGTCGCTACACTACTTCGTACTATAGACAATTCCTGTTACCATTCCATGATTTCTTTTCTCATCTTTGTTCGATATCACTTCATCCGTTTCTCCTTTTTGATTTTTAGCGTTTATTACTCCGTATATTGATTCCCGCTGTAAATGACCAGTCAACTCACTTTCAAATAAATACCTATAAACTATCTATCAAGTCTTATAGTCCTGCTAAATGGGAAAGATTGGCCTTGCTGCAAAATACTACAGCAAATCATGACCTCATGAGACGCCAAGTTAGGGTTATCCCGTGGGGTTTGGTGGCTGTTATCGATAAGAAATGTAAGCAACAAAGCCAATGCCAATATACGCAGGCGTGCTGAAAAGCTATCATCAATTCATCTTGCGCCGAATAATCGAGTCTTCAATTGTTGGATTTCGCTTATGTGGCGATAGTTTTCTGGACTTGGAATATTTCACCCGACTTGATCGCGCACTGCTGTAAAACGATCACGACGCGCTTGACCGCACCTTCACACATCAAAACAACACGATTTGGCGTTGTGCAACCCCATCCACCATGTCGTTTCTTTCCGTTCATCTGGAGCAAATCCAGCTTTGCTGTGAGGGCATTAACTCTCTTCCGTAAGCTCTGACTGTTGATATACATCTTTGCACAACTAACACCAGCAGCTTCCCACCACCGCGCATCTTCACAAACGCCCTCCTGGCCAATCACGACATCACGTCTCTGATCCGCGACACCGAACCGCATGAACGCGCTCTTTTCAGTGTCCCGCCCACCAAGCCGTCTCCTGCCGATGCTACCAAAGATGCCGTCACCCCGGGCGCGCCCTCGTCGAAATCGCGTCGCCAGACCGTCTTCAACGTTGCCTCGGGCGAAGTCACCACGGGCCCGGTGAGCTCGCGCGCTGCGCCCCGTCGAAACACGGCCGTGGCGGCGGTGCTGGGCGGTGAGTTGCACGACCAGCTGCGTCGTGGGGCGCGTGGAACGGCGAGCGTGCGGTCTGGCGCGAATGGTGGCGATGTGGATCTGGAGGTGTTGTTGCAGGGTGCGGAGAAGCTGTGTACGGTGTATGCGTTGCCGGGTGCGGCGGGGCGGATTGCGCAGATCCGGAATAGACATGAGACGCTGGCGAATACAATGGCGTATTATGAGAATAAGGTAGCGGAACAATCGTTGCAGTTGGAGGCCATGAATCGAGATTGGATGGGCGACGTGCAGGCCCAAGAGGAGGAACAAGGTGATGACGGGATGATTGTCACTGACGATGATTTGAAGGCAGCGGAAGAGGAGGTCAGGCAGTTGGACAGAAAGAAGCGGGAGCTGCAGGCTCGGCTGCGGGGAATGGAGAATGATATTGGGGGGCTCAATGCCATGGACGATGGCGGTAGACGGTGGTAAGAGCTGGAAGAGAGAGTGATGTTTTATCTGAATATACCCATAACTTATTGTTTTCATAGCTGTCGTTAATTGGCTGTTGAATTACTACGTATATTTTCGAGAATACAATATTGCGTATAGTTTTTCCATTGCCAGAGAGTCTACTATCTATATGAAAGTTCCCAGTTGGTGTATTACTTGAATTCGTAAACACAACCACGCAGTAAAATCTATCAAAAAGACAGAGCCACCTTTAATAGGGGACTGCAAGTGAAGAAGAGCCTCATTATATGTGATATTAGCTTAATGCTCCAAAACCACAAAGTAACACGAAGACTTACGTAAAAAGAAATCAGAGCCTAATTCAGTATGACGTGGTTAACTATACATATAACTCAACCGCATCATGTGAGAACACGCCGCGCAAGCTGAGCCAGGTAGCACACAAGCATGACATCTCTGGAGTCTCCAAACACCGCCGCTAGTCGGCCTCTGCTGGAGAGGGACGGCCTCAAAAGGCTAAGCATGTCCCAACATCATCTAGGAGGTAATTTTAATAGAGGGCACTCACTGATAGACCGAAAGAATAAGACATAGGGGGACCCCCTTTTTTTATTAGTTAGTACCAGTTCTCGTGAAGCCGGGTATAGACAAGAAAAGCCTCTACGTAGTTATACTGGACGGTTACGTCCCTCATATCTGGTAGGTATTCAATACAAATATATTGTAGTAGTAAACACCACTATTGTCTTTGAAGATTTCCTATTCGGGTCAGCTTAAACAAAATGGTGCAACCGGTTGCTTTGTGGTTCTGGGGGTTGCATTTTAACCACAAGTAAACAAAGTGGAGACGCGCTTTTTGACCCCCGCGACACGTGAACAGACGCCAAAAAAAAAATCAATTAAAGTTTCGCATCAAGCGACTACGTGCGTCGAGCATAGAAACTCGGCTTATCGCATCTATATTTATCTAATCGCTTCAGTTTCTCGTTCCTAATACTTCAACGTATTTGCGTTCCAACGGCCTCACAAACCAAGCCCAGCAACATCCGCCGCCACTCTTAGCGTACCCGCATCCGATTTAGTGGGCGGCGTCTCGGTCTAGTCCGCTTCGGCGCTTTTGTTCCTCCATATCGGGTAACTCAAAATGGATGCTACAGAAAAAGCCAAGCTTGAGGAGCAATGCGCTTCAGTTAGAGCTGAACTGAAGATATGGGAAGGGGAATATGCCAAGGCTAATGAGGGCCAGAAGCCTTCTCGTGAAGCCATCAAAGCAACCCCAGAAATCGGTGGGTTCTCAAAATGTTTGCTTAAGTTTTTGGGGATCTAACTAACCAGTCTGTCTCCGTCTTATAGCGGTCAAGTACAAACAATACAGCAGTCTACGAAACACGCTTGCTGGAAAGACCCCAAAATCCGCATCCAAATCACAAGCCCCCAAAACGCAACAGGCTGTGCTTTCGCCCGTCAAGCGGCACCAAAAAAGCACATATCTAACGCCATCCAAGAACCGAGTGCAAAACTTCCACACACCGACAGCCAGCCGAACCGCCAAACCGACTTTCCATACTCCCTCGACAGACCGTGTTGAAAGCCCCTACGTGCCGCGGATTATTGGCCCCACGCCACAACGAGATGGCCGTGTTCTCGGGCTCTTTGACCTCATGGACGACACCGACACGAAAAGCCCCTCCAAAGTGGGCTTTGCCGATACGTCCACGCCACAGAAGCGCAGACTCGAGGACACTGAAGAGGACGGTCTCTTCTCGCGCGGGCGCACGCCCATGTCTGCCTCGAAGCGGCAGCTCCTAGACTCCTTCCTCACACCCACCAAGAAGACGCTCGGCGCACCCGACGCCGCTGCCACAGGCGCCACGCCAAAGTCCGTCTCCAAGGACTTTAGCACGCCGGCCTTCCTCAAGCGCCGCATGGCGCCCGTGGCGTATGACCAGGACAGCAACTTCACGTCGCCCGGCCGACCATCTCGTGTGGGGCGCCCGCAGTTTACAAAGGGCCTGAGCTCGCTGGTGGCTAGTCTGCGCAAGGTTGAGGAGGAGGCGTACGAGGACGACGAGGAGGCGCTGCGCGAGATGGAAGCCGGCGGAGACTTTGCAGACCTGCCGAAGCGGCCGGCGCACCAGCAACAAGCCAAGACGGAGCGCAAGCCCCTGCAGCCTCTTTCCGAGGGTGCCAGTGGCGGCGATAATGATGAGACAGTCGAAGACAGTCAGCTGGGCATGCGGTTCCTCAGCGGCCTTGACGACGAGGGCCAGTTTGACGAGCCGCTCCCCGAGCAAATAGACCGCGGGCAGCCCCTGCGCCAGTTCAAGAAGCGCATGCCCAAGCGCACCACGCGCAAAGTCAACATCAAGCCCACGCTGTACAAGCGGCCGTCCGACTCTGCCGGCGCATCGCTTCCTGAAGAAGACGTTGTCGGCGCCGACGACGCGTACGACGACGAGGATGCCGTTCCCGAGACGCAGATTCTGCCGCCAGATGGCGAAGATGACGAAGATGACGAAGATGACTACCAAGATGAAAATGACCCGCCACAGAAGGGCAAAATCGTCACGGCGACAGCAGCGGCGGCGGCAGCGCGCGAAGCCGCTAAGAAAGATGGTGCAGCGAAGCCGGCAAAGAAGGTCAATGAGCTGGCGCATACAAACTTCAAGAGACTCAAGTTACGGAACTTTGGCGCAAAGGGCGGGCCGGGGTACAACAGCAAGTTCAGACGGCGGCGGTAGAGCTAGTAGAAGGAGCTTTTTTCTTTTCTTTTCTTTTTTTCGTTGTGTTTCATTTTACATGATGATGTTTAGCGGGTTGCTTTTCTGGTATATAAGCATGAGATGATAGTTTGGCATGGTTGTTTTTTTTTTTTTTTGGCAATATTCAGCATTGTTTGATGGTGGCGTTTTTGCTTTTGATCTCTGCGATGAGGCGGTATAGATAGACTCACGTATGGAATTTTCTTCAGATTTTGCAACTCGAGATACTTTACGCTCTATTTCTGTAGTATAGTGTTTGCTAGCTCATTGATTGATTGAACTATTTAACGTCTACCTTATTTGCTAGCTCACAACAGTTGTTCTTGATAGATGTTCCCCGAAGTAAAAAAAAAAAAAAAAAAAAAACCCGTATGAATTCCCTATATATACCCAATTAAGTCTCGTGTATGACACAATTCAAAGTTGGCCTTCATAGCTCAGTTGGCAGAGCGCGACACTAGTAATGTCGAGGTCAGCGGTTCAAATCCGCTTGAAGGCATTTCTTTTTTTTGACTTTTCAAAGTCTCCAACCTGTGTGTTTTTCTTTTGCAGCTCTGTTACTATAAGTAAAACTAATTTTTTTTGTCAGGTTCAAATTCATGCCACATCTTGGCCAAGAGGAAACCGTAAGTAGGTGCACGCAAATCAGAGGTAAATCGTATGCAGGCACAGAACCTCATGCAAGGTACGAGAATATCCGGCGGCCAACATCAAGATGTTAACTGCCGAGAAGCCGCTTCTCAGAAAACTTCGGGGGAAGAATGCACCATTTATATTCAGGACAGACTTCCAGTAGGGTTTGTGAAACTTGTATCTGCCTACCTGATGTTGAAAGTTAAATAGGGCGTGGTAAGCGCCGGCCGCTCTGTGGGAGCTTTTTCCCAGGTTAGGATGGGTAGGACAGGGGTGTTACAGTAGAGCCTTTATTTCTTTCACTGTTGTTAGTCGTTGGTTTCTTCCACGGCAAGAGTAATTCCCAAGTGCATGGAACGAGTCAACCAGATAGAAAAATGTGCAAGGCTGGCTCAAAGATAGATTCATGCTCACAATCAGTCGGCTCTTCAGTACTACAGAACAAGGCTAACAAGTAATGCTCAAGGCATGAGCACAGCAGAGGCTTTGTTGCAGGTAGGTTTAGCGCGCAGCGCCTGATTGGCTTAGAACGCCCAACTCGGCATTGTCCCACGCCGTGCAGTTGCAGCCAATCCAATCAGCAGGCGCTGTGAGACGGACTTGGGTTGAACAACATGCCTTGGGAGCCCCCGAGCAAAGTCTATGGCCACAAACGATATTATATTATTACGAATTGATGGTTTCTGGATAACAGGGTTGAACGGGGTAAGCACCGCGGCTAACTTGGACGAGGCTTAGACTTTCCTCACTCATGGCGGTAGATACCTGGGCCTGGTGTGCGTGCACGATATAGAATTCTTATTCCGCTGGGCCTTGCGCACCTGGGATGTAGACCCAACTTTAAGGTTTCAAGGTTCTCTCGAAAGCAAAATAATAATAATAATAATAATAAATAAAAAAGAAAAAGAAAGTAAAATGACCGGGTAGCCGCGTCTGTTCGGCATGCAGGGCCCTGCAAACAAAAACAGAAATGATTGGCTGTACAGACGCCGGTGGCCTGGGGAGGGCCACAGAAGCAGTAAGTGGTTGTTTCTGATATAAACCCACAAGTCCTTCACAGACTTTGTAGTAGTTCCCTTGGTTGTTCTGTTGTGATTTCTTTTTGTATTTCTTTTGTTAGTCTTTTCTTTTCTTTCGTTTGTTCTTTATTCACTTCAGTTGTGAATTTCTTTCATTTTCTTTTTTTTTACCGTCATTTTCATATCTTGCATCTTTCCTTTGTCTATCACCGTTTCTTTTACATATCATATCATCTTGGGTTTTATTTTTGGCATATCTCAATCTCTTTTTTAATCCCGTCTTTTTTTTTTCTTCTTTTTCTTTCCTTGTTAATCCGTATTCTTTTCCTTTCCTTGTTAATCCGTATTCTTTTCCTTTCCTTGTTAATCCGTATTCTTTTCCTTTCCTTCTTAATCCGTATTCTTTTCCTTTCCTTCTTAATCCGTATTCTTTTCCTTTCAATATCTTCAAAGTCCACTCTTTAGCCTCCATTGCTATTTCTTCTTTATTTCTGTTCCTCCTTCTAAATGCTGGCCATTTAACCTTTATTCTTCTTTGTTCTTAATACTTGCCTTTTTTTACTACTATATTAATACCACCAACTGCTCGTGCCTACTTTTCACTTGCCAGTGAAAATATTTTCATCTTCACTCAAGCCTAGATTCTCAAAGCTTTCCTTTCATACAACTTCACATCAACATGTCACAATCAAGCATCATGATTTCCCTACTTTACCTTCTCCTTGCGGCTCTTCTGCTGCACACTTCCGAAGCCGGCCCACTGCCGCGGTTGAACCGGTAACTATTCTGTTCTCATCATGGTTTAGAGCATTGCAACTAACAGTCCTCTAGCTTCAGCGTCTCAGGCAACGCCCCGGAACTTTACAAGCGCTTCACCAACTCGACGATTGTCTACCCGACTGCTGTATCAACTGCTTCAGTGACTTCCGCCGTTTTGGCCGCGTCGACTTTGTCAGCTGTCAACTCTTCGACCTTTCCTCTGACCACTAGCTCTTCGACCTTTCCTCTGACCACTAGCTCTTCGACCTTTCCTCTGACCACTAGCTCTTCGACCTTTCCTCTGACCACTAGCTCTTCGACTTTTCCCTCGACCACCAGCTCTTCGATCTTTCCTCTGACCACCCGCTCTTCGTCGTTTGCCTATCACTACCAGGAAAACTTCTCAAGCTTCTTCAACTCGGGCACGCCGAGTCCCATCTTAACTACGCTGTCAAGTTCCACTACGCCGTCAAGCTCTCTTACACTCTCAAAATCTACTGCACCCTCAAACTCTACTACTCAAGCTAGCTCTACGTCAACATCTTTAACATCCAAGACGACCGGCAGGCCGTCGTATCTGGATGTCACTGTGCTGCCTGATGAAGTGAGCACTGTGACCGTTATTGAGACTGATGATTCAACGGTCTCGTCATCTCATCTGGGCTCTTCTACATCTTCTGTGATCTCCACTGCCTCTTTAGTGGCCTCTACTACTTTTGTAGCCTCGACTACGTCTTCTGCTTTGTCTGCCCCATCCACATCTTCGACCTCCTCATCCATCACCTTTTCCCAGATCCCCATCAACTCTACCACGTACTTTGCCGTGCCGATTCCCGCCACTACTTCTTCACTTGCCACTGAGACATCTACTTCTATTTACTCTGCTACGACTACCTTTGCTTCTGTCTCCTCTGCTGCGACTACCTCCACTTCTGTCTCATCTTCTGCGACTACCTCAGCCTCTGTCTCCTCTGCTGCGACTACCTCCACTTCTGTCTCCTCTGCTGCGACTACCTCCACTTCTATCTCCTCTGCTGCGACTATCTCCACTTCTATCTCCTCTGCTGTAACTACCTCCACTTCTATCTCCTCTGCTGCGACCACGTCTGCCGTTTCTGCTTCTTCAGAAATGCCTTCTTCGACTATCCCCGGCTCCAAGATCGTGCTCACTCTCACCGTCCCCGCCGGCGGCGCCACCGTGACCATCCCCGGCCTCACATCCACTTCCGCCCCCGCTCCCGACCCCACCACAACCACGCCCTCCATGCTGCCCACGGGCATAACCTCAGCGCCGCCGACCAGCGGCACCGTGACACCCGCCGTATATGCCAAGAACCTTGCGCGCGCCCGCGGCTACAACAGCATGTTTTCTGCACTGACTTCTTCGTCGACGTGCACCGGCAACGCTGTTGCTTGCGTCGCGGGGTCGATTGGTAGGTGCGATACGGCTACGGGCACGTATGCCCTCATGCAGTGCGGTGCGGGGACGAGTTGCTATGTGCTCCCGCTGAATACGACGGATGGGGTGATTATGGACTGTTATTCGGCCAGTATGGCGGAGAGTATTCTGGGCACTTCTGCCTCCCCCTCTTCCTCCTCTTCCTCTGCACTCCCCACCGTCACCGGTGATGCTACGGTTGTAGAGGGCGTGCAAACCGTCACGGTGACCCCCACACTGACGTTTCTGTTTACCGCATCGACCAGTACCGTGTACACCACATCAACCTCGACAGCAAGCGCAAAGAAGGAGTATTATACGGTCACGCTTACGCCAACCATGACCAGCTACGTCACGGCGGGTCCGACGGCGGCGGCTGTGACGGAGGCTGCTGTGGCTGATGTTGCGGCTGCAAAGCATACTGTGACAGAGGAGGTTTTGGAGGTTATCACCTCGACCATTATGGTTTGATGTTTCTATTGTTTGTTTTTTTTATAGAGGCATAATCCTGTTCTTGTCTTGTTTCCTTTGTTCTCATGTATCATGTTTGTCCTTAGTCATCTCATATAATAATAACTTGCATTGAACTCTTATGAAGTAGATTAGATCTATATGTGCTAGCCAACAACCAAACCGCCCACATGCATGTCTATACTATGTGCTATACTAAAGTGACACTGTACGCTATGCTATACCAACGTCATACTATACTTACCGCCCATCTTCGTACAAGCCCGCCACCGACTCCCGAATCGCCAACCCCAGCACCAGCGCCACTTCTCTCGCCACACTATTCCCCACCACACGCCACATACTCGACACATTCCCCAACAACACATCCTCATCGCGAAACCCCTGCGCACGCTTTCCCTCAGCCACCGTCAACGGCCTGTTCTGGTCCCAGTGCAGCACGATGCCCGCGCGTGAATCGCCAATACACAGCCCCGTGACGAGCGTGCGGAACAACCGCTCGGGATGCACGCGGCCCCAGCCGACCGATGTGGCCAGCGTGCGCTGATTCGTGGCGCTCGGCGGCGGAAACAACGCCCGGTCCTCGGCCGGCATCTTACCACGGCCCTGGTCCCACGCCCGCGCAAAAGTCAGTCCGCGTGGATGTGTTGGGATCGCTGCAATCTGTGCGCGCATTGCCACAGACACCGAGCAGCCCGGGCGGTGGTCGGGATGTGCTGCGCAAAAGTCCACGCGTCC
Organism: Thielaviopsis musarum; assembly: GCA_001513885.1. Taxonomy (NCBI): domain Eukaryota; kingdom Fungi; phylum Ascomycota; class Sordariomycetes; order Microascales; family Ceratocystidaceae; genus Thielaviopsis; species Thielaviopsis musarum. The sequence continues at coordinate 137,464 of LKBB01000013.1, forward strand.
CGTGTCAATGTCCGGCAGATCCCGCGTTGCCGCGCCCGCGCTGACATACGGAAAGGCAAAGCGCGCGGGAAACAGCCGCCGCAGGACGGGCTCGCCGTTGGTCAGCATGCCGAGACGCATGTCGCGAATCTCGGGCGGGTGCGAATGCGACGGCGGCGGCTGGCGCGGAGGCATTTCTCCCGGGGCTGCAAACACAAGGAACACGCGGCTGCGCTGCTGTGGCGCGCCGTACGACCAGGCTTCCAACAGCCACAGCTGGGTCTGGTAGCCGAGGCCAACGAGGGCGCAGATGAGCTGAGCGAGCACGTCTTCGGTGCGGTGGGCCTTGGTCTGGACAATGTCAATGACGTTTTCGAGCACGCCAAAGCGCGGGCGCCAGATATCGACGGCCGTGGCAAAAGCAGCAACGAGCGACTGGTTCTTGCGCTGCGAAGGCGTGGTTTTGTCGGATGTGAGCCGCGAGAAGCCCGGGCATGGAGACCCGCCCGAGATGAAGTCGACGCATCCGATTTGCGGCACGTTGGCGGCGGCAGGCCCGTGCAGAGCGCGGAGATGCAGATCGTCAATAGACCCGAGAAATGCATTGGCAGACGGCGAGTTTGCCATGTACGAGTGCAACGGAGTCGGGGCAACATCATTGGCCCAGACCATGTTGACTGCACCGCCATCTTCCAGCCCTCGGCCGAAATTGCCGCCTCCGCAGAATAGATCAAGACCACGGAGCTTTCCGTTGAGCGACCCCAACGGCTTTGCCGGATCGAAGCCCTGTCTCAAACCCGGCGGGGCCTTTTCCAGTGGCTCTAGTATTTTCAGGCCGTTGGAGTCAACCGACTCACGGTACGACATGTAAAAGGCCAGACCAACGCCGTTGCGGCTGTATGGAACTGGAATCTCGGCTCCCGGGGCATAGACACGGACAATACACGGCTGGGCAATCTTGTTGAAGCGCAGCCGGTACACCGCATCCGTCCACACAAGCTCATTTGGCGGAGCTGCTGAGTCTGCTTCTAATTCCCGTCTCTTGGCCAGCCAGCGAATCGTAAGTTCGCGGGCCTCGCCATGGACCGCCTCGATAACCGCGGCCTCCAAGCCGTCGCCTTCCGCATCCAGAACCACCATGACAGTCTCACCTGGTCTGTATTTATTCTTCTTCTCGGGCACTTTGGATTCAAGCCGGCGGCAGACGCACTGCCTCAGCTCTTCCTTGTACTCAACCCAGCGCGTCTCGGTGGTATAGTAGTACTGGCGACAAAAGAACTCGGCAGGGCTGTCCGGGCCGCCGCCCCAGTGGACGTTGTGCACCGACAGGACCTCGTCGTCGGCAACTTTGGCCCTGCTTGTGCACGTGCAGTTGTCCGAGAGAAACAGCTCGTTGTCGTGCGGGTACTTCATCACGCCACAGAGCGTGTCAACCGGGCGATACAGCCACATCACATCGAAACTGCGGCTTGCGTCTTCGGGGTCTTGGTGCACTGCTTGCACCAGTCCAAACCAGCGATCCACATCTGAGAACCCGGCGGCTTCCTCTCGGTGCCACCCGCTGCCAACAGTGTCGTCGTCTCGGGGCGTTGAAATCACGTCTCCAACTTCAATCTGTGAGACAAGGAGCTTCTGGTCGCTTATCGCTGCCTTGTGCGATGGGATAAACGGCGGGGGGAGCAGGAATGGCCACGTCTTGCAGTACTTGGTCCGGAGGCTTTCGAGTGTGGCGCTGAGCGGGACACTATGCAAGACGCCGCCACAGGGAAGATGCTTAAAGCAGTCATAGATATAAGGCGTGACCACAGTTGGCGGCACCAAGGCAGTGCCATACTCTATAGGGGCCAACAAAGGCTTGTGCATGGGATATTGCGTCAGGGTCATGACCTGTCGCCAGAGCGGATGCTTGCCCAGATCGTTTCCCATGACATTGTACGCCTCCTTGTACAGAAAGCTGATGACAGCCACAACGCTGGTTCGAAAGTCGGAAGATGCGCGGCGTCGATACCAGGCCATAAACTCGGGCGACTTCTGATGGTGCTGGAGCATCCAGCTGGAAAAGTGGTCGGTAAAGGCCGAAATCCCCACGGCCGTCTGCTGGGCCGTCATGGCCTCCATAAAGTCGACAAAGTGCTTGGCCAGCTCGGCATTCCACGTTGTAGCCTCGAAGAATTGCGCATACTCGGCCGCCGGTCTGCCGAGGCGGTACCAAACATTGTAGTCGTAGTCGGCGTTGATATCAGACCGGATCCACATGTCGTTCCCAACCGTGTGATGCTCGCTGCCGTAATTGCCAATGGAAAACTCGCCAAACGGCACGCGCCGGAGATTGAGCGTCCTGCTTCCCACGGTCAGCTTCCCGTCAAAGAAGAACTTGTTGTGGCACCCCTTGTTGATGCGCAAGAGGTGGAGAGACTTGAGTTGGTAGTCGCCGACACGCACAATGTACATGGAAAAGTCCTCGAGCTGGAACTCGTGGTATGATTCAGCCTCGTCGTTGTCGAGCCCGGCGTCATCGGCCACTTCACCGAGAAATGCTTTAAGTTCTCGGCGCTCATCGTGAATTGTGACTGAGCTATCATCAACCTCGCCGTAGACGTCTTCGTACGCTGAGCTCGGAACGACGAGTGTGCTGCGGTGCAACACGACGCTAATCGGCAGCTTTCCCGTCCTGTCTTTGCTTTCGAGACTCTCGGAGTCTGACTCCAGACACAGCTCGTCTTTTAGGTCATCGTCGGCGACGTCTTTGTAGTACTCAGCAGTCTCTTCTTCGTCCGCGGTGGCAACTGCTCGCTTTGTCGGGTTGGCCCTTGACTTCCGCGTCGGTACCTCGTTGTCCTTTTTTTTCGTCTGTTGAGCCTCGTGTGTATGCCAGGATGAATGCAAAGACGGATGAAGCACTTTACGCACGCGGGGCCCCTCGACTTCCGTGGCAGGAAAATCAAACTTGCGCTTGGAACTAATCTGATGCGCTTTAAATCCAGCCTCATATGGCTGCTTCTTGACCTCGGATTTGGCCTTGGCCGGCTCCGGCAAGATGTCTGAAATCACGAGCAAGAGATTTTCAATTGCATCCGTCGACTCAAGACTATCGCTTGCCGATACCGTCGGTGAATCAGTGACTGGGTCATGGCCAGCCGGCTCTTCCTCGTGAGCAGAATAAGCTGCAATTCCAGTTAGTAAATACCGTCCGTCTATTTACTATTGAAACAACAAGACTTGCCATGGCTGCTGCATGCCGATGTTGCCTGCCACGTCATTTAAGCCCAGAAAGAAACAGTCAAGATTCGGTATGTGCTTGGAGTTTGGTTGACGCCATCACACTGTACTTGTACTGCCAATACTGCCAGAGAACCAGACGGAATGGCGCGTTGGATTTCGGTAGGGCGAGACAGGGGTAGAACAAACAGCAGAGCAGGAGAATGGCAGAATGGCAGAACGGCGGAACAAACAGTAGAGGGATAAACGATGCCGAGAAAATAAACAAAAAAAAATATATATAGGTGAATTAAAGCTAAACAGCCGTTTGAAAGAATGAGAAATGAAACAAAAATAAAAGAAGGAGAACTGAAGATAAAGGAATGACAAACTTCAGCCTGGAAAATATGCTGTGGAGAAGGCTGAGATTTCTTCAAAGGATCTCGACTTTTTTTTGGAGTTTCCAAAGCACAAAATTCATGTATATATAAACTTAATTCTTCACAAAAAGTGGCAGTTGAGAAGTTTCCTATTTTGCTCTTTCCGTCTGTCACGGTGGCAACGCGCGACAGGGAAGGACACACCGAGAAAAAAGAAAAAAAAAAAAGAAAAAAAAAACACACGCGCCATTTCCTATTTGGGCCGGGACTTGTCTCGGTGAGCACAGCCTTCACCGACTTGTACATAAAGGGGGAGAATGAGTAAAACTCCAGGCAAAAAGATCATGACCAAAAGAAATGAATTGCGTAATCTGGGAATCGAACCCAGGGCTAATCGAAATCATTACCAGATGGCAACGATTAATGTTACCACTACACCAATTACGCATGGTTATTAGTAGAGAAAAGATACTGGGTACTATGAACCCTCACAAAGGACGCGGAATCAAGGTGCATCGGATATTCCCATGCGGATCAAGGTAGACAGACGTAATAACTTAATCAATCAAGGAAAAGGTAAACGTAAAATCAACCAATCTTGTCTTTGTGATAAACATAGTACATCACTCAAATTAAAGGCACGCAAATATCCTAAATGCAATATATTCTGGCTCTGGTGAGACTGTACGCAAACACCTCGGCATGACTAATATACACGAGTCAGGCCTGTTGCCCCGTCTCGGTTCTGTTCTTACAAGTCTCGGTTCTCCTATAACATATCGTCACTCTCCCACCACTCCCCCATTTCCCTCTGCTCCTTATTCTCCCTTTCTCTTTCCCGCCGTCTACCCCCATGCATCACCTCCTGCACAATCCCGCGCTGCCTCTTCACTCTATCCAGGAAATCCACCAACACCTGCGCATGCCCCAGCAAATCGCCCTGTCCATACAGCTCAACCTCGTTATTCTCCGGCCACGCAAACCCGCAATCCTCCAAGTCGTTGCGCACATCAATCAGCTCGCGCAGCACACTGACCTCCTTGTGAGGCCGGAATGGCTCCGCAAACAACCGGTACGCACACAACGCGCTGTGGATACTGTTGCGCTCGCGCGTGCTCGCCACATCGTGCCCGGATAGGCCGCCTTCGCTCCACTCTGTGGCAATCCAGTGCACCAGCCGCGACATGCCCTCAAAGTTGCCGGTAAACGCCCACGCGCGCATCATCCGGTGCACCGCGTCGCTGGGTAGCGCGTACGTGGCTTGTGTGTCGTTAGCAGCGTCGGCTTCCGCGTCGGTCGCGGCGCGGTGCTTAGCGGCCAGGAGCCGCGAGACGTACGACTCGGACGAGTCGGCGTCGACTTCGTTGGTCGCCCGGGCGTGGTTGAAGAGCGCTCCAGTCATGCGGCGCAGCAGCCATATGATAAGCTCGGGCGGCGAGTCCTGTCGCTGGTCCATGAGGGCCCATTTGAGTCCTTCATAGTCGTCGGGGTGCGGGAGTGCCTCCTCCACGGCCCGCGATGGCTTGGCATCAGTGGCAAATATCGACATGTCGCCCGCCAGCTCCGACTCCAGGCGAAACTCGAGGTTGCGGTAAATGCGCGGCATCATGTACGCCTCGATAATGGCAAAGAAAAAGTACACCGACTCCATGTCATGGCCGTAGTTGTCAATCAAGTGGAAAAACGCCCGCAGAAACAGCGGCAGCAGCTTGCCCATGTTCTGCAGCTCGTCAATCTTGGGATGCAGCCGCACCGTCGGCGAGCGTGACATGACGGCCAACAAGTCGCGCCACACCGACGCGCCCTGCGAATGCCGCCCGGGGAACCGGTTCCAAGCCAGCCACACGGCCTTTTGCATGCGGTAAAATGTCGCCGAGTGGTACAGATGCACTTGTGTGTGGTTGCGCGTGTGTTTTCGGCACAGCAGCCGGATGTATCCCGTGATCACGCGCCGCGGAATCGTCTCCAGCAGCGGAATGTTGGCGGCATCCATGGGCCCTGCAAGCGCCGTGCACTGCTCGTCCGACAGGAAGCTGTCCTCCATGTAGCGCCGCGCGTCGCTCACGCTAGCAGCCTCCTGAATCAACAGGCCCAGACAAAACTCATTGAGCTGTACGCCGTCGCGGCGCATTTGCTCGTACAGGTATTCGACCGATGGCGGCGTTAGGCGCGCGCGCTCAAAGTCAGTCAGGTTCGGCAGCCGGATGGGGTATAGCTCGCGGCCGGCGCCGGGCAGAAAGCCCTCGGTGCTGGCCTCGCGCGCAACAAGCTTGCGGAACATTTCAGAGTACACGGCTATGGTGGGCCGCGTGAGGCACTCGGCGGGCGGGTTGTTGAACATGGCCCACGCCTCGGTGGCGTTGCGTGTGGCGCGGATCTTGGACACCCAGATTTGTTCCTTGACAACGTCCACGGCAAAGAATAGAGTGCCCAGATTAGAGCGCTGCTGCATTGTTGGCGTCAAGTCGGGTCCAAGACCGCCCATGGTGTTGATTGCCGTGTCAAAGTTAGTAAACTCAAAGCCAGCCTCGGCGGCCATCATGCCTAGCTTAACTACGCGGCTCAGATTCGACTCGGGCATCTCCTGCTCATCGATGCCGTCCCTGGCCACGGGATACGGCGGCCACCACGGCTGCAGTCTCCCCGAAAGGCTCTGTTCACGGGGCGACCGCTCCGAGGCCAGCAGCACCAGCCGGGCAGCGACATAGCTGTGGCGATCTAGCATCAGCGCCTTTGGCTGGCGGTCAGAAAAGGCAAGGAATGCGCGCAGACTCTGCCAGTTGAAGGCGGAATTCTTGTACGGCCTGACATCAGCCAGACGTCCGAATGACTGCAGCGCACAGTTAAGGAGGGCGCTTTGGGCGGCATATACATCGTGGGGGTCGGTGATGATTCTTGGGACCGTGTTTTCCATCATCTCGACAAACTGTGCTGCGCAATAAGGCATATATGCCGGCCATAGTCTCCGACAGTGGAATGCAATGCCCTTGATTAGGAGACAGCAGTTGGTGAGGTATACTACCGCATCTCTGGTATTTGCCTGTGGCGGATCTTGGATAAACGACATTCTAATGAGCTTCATCAACCCCGCGATCGACTGCCGCCGCACAAAATTCTCCGTCGACTCGCGCAGCAGCGAATGCAGAACAAAGAACGGCACTGGGTTATTGTGCACGAGCAGACGCTCCACGCATTGATCGTCGTTATTTGCGCTCAGGATATACGCCCACTCCTTGATGTGTCTGGCCGAGTATCCCTCGCTCTCCAGCCCCACATCCAACTTACTGCACTGGTCCAAAGCCGGCATACACGGCTCAATGTTGAGGTTGCGCAGCATTTCCAGTGCCACTACCTGCTCGTAGTACCGCGGCTCAGTGTGTGCAATGATGGTAGTCACGCGATTCGGCTGCAGCCCAATGACGCGCCGGAAATGCTTCATGTACTCGAGCGAGTTGGACGGAGAAATCCTGTTTGAATGCCGCAACAGCCGCTCCAAATCCTGGTGATTAAAGATGAACTTGGCAAGGCCCTTGGACCGCAGGCTCGCATTTATGGTTTGCCTGGCAGACGCCTGCTTGGTGTATAGTTCTTTGTGTCCGGGCTGAGACGAGGCCTCGGCCATTTTCAGCCCCTCGTCCAGCGACCACGTCTTGTTATAGTCGAATCGCGCGGTAGAGGGTCGAAAGTGCCGAGGAGCTCGGTTCTTTTTCGGCCGGCGAGCCTGCTCCGGCAGCACCAGCATAGGCTTCCTTATGGCCTTCTGGATCACGCCCCACAAATCAGGATCCTGTGCAAGGAGGGGATCGCCCGTGGAGAGCGGGAAGTCCAGGGTCGAAGCATCGTCCAAGGTCTTTGAGTGTGCAAGTCGGTGTAGGTTTTGAAGCGTTGTGTTTGACGGCAGAACCGTATCGTGATTGTGGATGGCGCCAGAGTAAATAGCAGCATCGTGGAGAGCTTCGGCGGGGTACAGGGTTGTGGTGTCTTGATCAGCATCGGGAATAGGCGAGGAGGAAGACGGCCCTTGAAGTCGCGAGGTGGAAATAAAAGCCTTGAGTTTCAACCTTTGTTAGAATCAACAACCACCAAGTTAAGACATGAATATGAAGCCATTCGCACCTGGGAACTAGAAATGCCGCCCACAGACCCAGACAGCCGTCGAAAGCCTAAGCCGCCAACTCGTTGCAGTTGTCGCAGCATATGCGCGCATCTTCCAGCTAAAGCTGTAGGCAAAGAAAAAAAAGTTTCCTTCCAGAACTTGGAGTCTGGTGGGGGGGGTTTTTTTTTTCTTATCAGAGAAGAATACAACAAAAAACCAATGCACTCACAAAAAAAAAAAAGAAATACGACGTTTCCTTTTTATCCGCCCAGCTTGTCCATCACAGCACAGGCACCTCTTAGCTTCTGGTGTCGTTCAAACTTACGACTAAAGTGCTAAATTGAAGCTCGGTCCTTCAATAAACCCACCAAATCCCCCAAAAATGCTCTGGAGCCGGCGCTAAGGAGTGCGTCAGAATCCTGTGGGACCCTCTTCTCCACATCACGTGACGATAAGATAGCTGGTTTGCACATTGTCTTCCCGCAAGAAACATTTTTTCCCCCGGACTGAAACTGGGAATTTAACGAGGGGTCCCCTTCTAGAGTGTTTTATTTTGTTTTGTTTTGTTTTGATTCAGAGCTATTTGTTGCCTGTATCCGTCCGTGATCCGTGATTGGCCTGCCCTGTAAGTTGTGCTGGGTTGCAGCTATCGTTGCCATATTAGTCAAGTCTATTCTATTCTATTCTATTCTATTCTATCCTGGAACAATTGGTCGGATCTTTAGTTGGCTCACTCACTACATAGTGAGTTTCTAAATCACTTCATTCCCGGCTGGGCTGACCAACATACGGAGTAAGACTTCCATTGTTCTAAGTTGTATACGGAGTATACTCCGCTCCGTATGGTCTTTTGTTTCTTTTCCTTGTCACTTACAGAGTAATACATGCTTTATTGCACTTGTTTCTTCTATTTTCTTTTCATCCTTTATCTAAAGCCATCCTTGTTCGCTTAAGCATAAACTTCTCACTTGAGTTTTCATTAACCTGACTTACACCCATACTCTCTCAATTGGTCAAATCTCCGTCTGTCACCATGGCCACTATAGCGGCCCGTATCCTCCGCAGTAACCCCGGTATCCTCCATCCAGTTCGGAATCAACTCCATCTGTTCACCACCACCACTATCCGTTTTAACTCTTCGTCCATCACATCTTCACCACAGTCCCCTCCTCCTCCTCCCTCTCCTCCTCCCTCTAAACCCCCCAAACACCCCGCCGCCACCGGCAAACGCCTCGCTGCTCTCCGCCGCGCTGGCGCCCCCTCCGAACTCGCCGCCAAGGAAGGCCGCACCGCCCAACTCATCACCGCAATATGCGTCGGTGAAAGCTTCACCATGCCCGCTGCCCTGCGCATCCTCAAGACTCAGCAAGGCTTCTCCATCGACCCGCACGCCACTGGCCTCTCGCCGAGCGAAGTCATCCACGCACAAACCAAATCGGGTGGCGACATCTTTGTCTTCCGCTCCGGCACCATTGTCACGTGGGGTGTCGACCTGAAGCCCGTCACCAAAACACTCGTCAATGCGGCCCTTGGAACGCATCCCATCGAGGAACGCGAGGTTGAAGACCTCGACTTTATCGAAGACAGTACCAAGGAAACCAGCTGGCTCAAGGGTGACCTGATTACGCTGGGCACCAAGCCGCGTGTGCCCGCAGCAGACTCACAACAGGAAGCCCAGCCCAAACCCGACTCAGCATACAACATCACCCTGGCCAAAGTCGCCTTCTCGTCAGCGCTGGCACGCAGCACGCGCCTTGCCGTGCTCGAAAACAAAATGGGCAAATACGGCGAAAGCACAAACGACTTCACCAACCTGCCGCTCGACAGCCCGAGCCGTCTGCGGTCCAGCCGCCGCATGATTCTGCAGCTGTCCAAGGACCTACTGATTCTGCGCGCGCGCCTAAATCACCACTCGGAGCTGACGGATCCGATTCCCGATTTATTCTGGGACAGCCGCGCCGAGCTCGGCCTGGAAGGATACTTTGAGCAGGTCAGCGAGGCGCTGGACATTAGCGTGCGCATTGGGATTCTGAATCAGCGGCTGGACTATGCGCAGGAGATTGTCGGCACGATTCGCACAATGGGCACGGAACAGGAGAGTACGCGGCTAGAATGGATTATTATCCTGTTGATCACCGTCGAAGTCATTTTTGAGACGCGGCGCATCGTGACCGAGGTTAGAGAGGAAAGTCGCCTGAAGATTGAGCGGCTGGCCAAGGCCCAGGGGATTCCGATCGATCCGGTCACGGGACTTCCCGAGAAGCCAGTCGATGAGATATCGAAATCAGCAGCGTAGTCCCATACTCGATACTTTGACAAAAGCTCCTCTCAGATCATTTCATACTCTACTTTTGTACATAGACTTATTACTACTTGCATACCCATCTCAATAAATATATACTATCAATATATAAAGAGCAACATTAGTGGGACACAAAAATAACGCGAGTAAAGCAGCAAAAATAACTTTATTCGTGCCCTCTAAAAACTTGGTAAACCCAACGAACACAACGAATATTGAATACAGTAAAAGACAAGCCAATAAACGGGAATAAAATAAACAAAGAACAGAAGCGTCAGAAAAGGCACAGGAGGAACGAATAAGAGAAAAAGAAAAAGAGAAAGAAAAAAAAAGACACAAATAGATCAACCGATAAAAACAAAACAAACGAATGATCAACCCCAGTAAGGCCTTCTTTTTCACAAAAAGAAAAGACTCCCGCCGCCCAAAGAACATCCGTCCTCCCCTCTTATTGTGCGATTTCACACATAAAGTATCAAACATAAAGAAAAAGAAATATGCCGCTAAGACACAAAGGAAAATCAAGGACATCGAAAGACTCCGAAACTCTAGAGGCGGGCCATCAATAGCGAGAATAGAGAGGCTAACATGTCTCAAAACCATACCGCACTCTGTTTTCCACGCACATCTCCACCCAGTGCAGCAACAAAGCTTGCTACTTCTGAGCCTGCGGCGGAATCTGCCCCGGAATCACTGGAACAGGCACCGGCGTCACCTTGTGCGGTATTATCGGCGTCGCCCCGTTGGAAGCCGTTCTAGCGCCTCCCTGCGACGACACACTCTGTCTCTGCTGTTGCTGCTGTTGCTGCTGTTGCTGCTGTTGCTGCTGTTGCTGCTGTTGCTGCTGTTGCTGCTGCTGCTGCTGTTGCTGCTGCTGTTGCTGCTGATATTGCTGCTGATATTGCTGATGTTGCTGCTGCGGCGGCATGCTCATGCCAGTCTTCATCGTGCCACCCTGCTGAGGCATGGCACCCATGCCAATGCCCATCAAGCCAACGCCCTGGGCCACATTCGGCGGCGGCGTGTTAGCAGCCATGCGCACCTTGGACGGGTCGTAGCCGCCTCTTTGCGCGTCGGGATGCATCGGGTGGTGGTATCCCTGTGGGATAGACCCATTGCTTCCCACGCTATTGGGCGTGCCAGGCGCGGGACCGGGAGAAGGAGACGGCATGGGGCGCTGGTGGTGCGCATGTGGATGGCCGTGCTGCATTCCGTGCGAGTGACCATGCTGAAGCGCATGAGGGTGCTGCGGCGGTTGCTGCGGCTGCATCATGTACTGTCTATGCGCATGAGGCGATCCCGGCTGCATGTTGGGCGGAATGTTAGGTGCACCAGGGCCGTAGCGCTGTTGCGTCGGCATAGGCTGCCCCTGTGAGTACTGGTTCTGCGGATAATGCATGGGCATACCCGGATGAGATTGTGGCGAGGCGGCCCGCGGCTGGGCAACCCCGTTTTGGTAGTATTGGGGTGGCGGGGGCGGCTGCGACACCTGCTGTTGCGGCGGCGGAACCTGTTGCTGGGGGTATCCTTGAGGAGTAAACGAGGGCTGCCGGAAACGAGAGTCGGGGCTACCGGCATTAGGGAAGCCGGCAGGCTGGGGTGGTCTTTGGCCAGCAGCATTAGCAAACTGAGGCATTGCCTGGTGGCCATAGGGCGTTTGCGTTTTAGCGAGCTGCTGCGCGTATGGGGGGAATGCAGCGGGCTGTGGTTGTTGTCTGTATCCCTGGGGAACAGGCTGCGGTTGCTGGGGGACGGGCGACATAGCAGGACCACGGTGTTGCGGGCTCGGCGACGGCATGTGTTGAATGGGACCTTGACGTGGGACGGGTACAGGGGTTTGCTGTCCCATGGGCGGTCTACCACCATAATACTGGGGTTGCGCAGCCGAAACCGAACCGCGGGGCGTCGCGTATTGCTGCTGCGGGGCATATTGACTAGGGTACGCCACGCTAGAGCGCTGACTGGACGATCTTGACGGAGGAATGGGCGCAGGCTGTGGTTGTTGCGCCTGTATCTGTCGCTGCCGGATACCAAACTCGTCCTCTTCCATCGTACCTCTCACGGTCTCGCTAGGTACCGCGATCTTGGTGCTAATGAGGAGATCCTCGAGTTGGTCGCCATTGAGCTTTGCCACAGCATAAGGCGGCAACATGCTGATGATCAGCGACAATTGCGCCTTGAGGGCCTCGTATGTGTGCGTCTCGGCTTCTGTAGGAACAGCGGCGCTCACGTGCGTGAGGGCATCGGGTGCCTGAGCTTCGGCCGGGTTTGAGGGCACGGTAGAGTTGCGAATTCTCTGGTATGAGGCCAGCGTCAAAATCAGGTCCGAAACCTCTTCCAGAAGCTCCTCAACCTCCTTTTCGCTAGCATCCTTTTCCTTGGGCTTCAGGACTTGCTCCAGCGACGGGTCAACCATAACCTCATCCCAGCTTTCCAGCGTCTTGTCAATCAGATCGAAATCAATCTCGTCGTTGACTTCTTTGACAACTTCTTCCTCCTCATCCGAGTAACGCTCAACCATGGAGTTAAACTTTTCATAGCCAACCTGGTTCCACCACATACGGCCAACTTGCGCTGAGGGAACAATAGCCGTAGAGTCGTCCTTGCAAGGAGCAAAGCTCGAAAAAGCAGTGCGAAACAGCTTCTCCATCTCGGCAACAGAGGGCTCTTCCAGGTTCGTCCGCTCTTGGTGCTCCGGTGTCGTGGCAATCGTCGGGCCGGTGCTGGAGTAGTCGAGGAAGTGGCCGGTCGTGAGGTTCTGGGTGAAGTAATAGCTCGAAACCATGGGGACTCCCTCGAACGGATCAGGCTGTTGCGGGACAAGCACGTTTCCGCGCGTCACGGCCATCTTCTGCGGCATGGGTAGTGAAATAAACTTCTTGGGTCTGGGAAACACTTCGCCAATTGTGCCAGGTCTGCGCTCATCCGTCACTGTACTAAACTGATGGACTTGCGTCATGGTCACTCCAGCGGGAAGTCCCAGCTCGCGGAAGTTGGCAGGGACAAGCTTGTCATCGTACTCAAAGTCGTTAGATTTGGGAAGACTGGAGAAGAGCTGTCTGTGGGGCGCATTGGTCGACACAGCGAGGACTGTACGAGTCTTAGAAGAGGCATCGAGCGACGGCAGCTCCGGTTGCGCCACATCGGGGTAGGCGTATTCGCGACGCAGATAGGACATCATCTTTTCCTTGGAGCTGAGAACCTCGGCCAGGTCTTTGCGCTTGTCGGCAGTGGACTCTTGGGCAATGGACGCCTCGAGCTCCTTTGCCCGCTGATCAATGGCATTGCGAATGTCTCTGCTCAAGTCCTCCAATGTCTTATACTCGGAACGGGCGACCTTGTCGGCGATAGTAGCGGGTGGTGAAGTAGGCGCTTCGGACTTTTGGCGCTTGAGTGCAGGCTCGTCGGTCAATGCATCTCCATGAACGACGATGGGGCGCTGGAGCAAGTTGTGAGAATCGAGCCTAATTTGCAAGTGTGTTAGTAGCGTGTCAGATACAAAGAGAAGAATACAGCGCGTCGAGAAATTTAGAGTTTGAAGGTATATGGGCTGGATGAATACGCACTTCTTGATGAGCAAGAAGTAGGACTTGATTAGCACGTCCTTGTCTGTCAAGGTATACTGAGTGGCGGGCACAGAAGCAGAAACCAAGGTCGTCATAGTGGTATCGAGTTCGTCCTCGCGCTTTCGCTTAACAGGTACTGATGCGGAAGAGACAAAAGTTGAGGCGGGAACAGCAGTATCAGCAACGGGAGTAGCAGATGGCAACGCAGACATGGCCGAATCGATGGGAAGATGCGGATGGTCCGAAACCGAAACCGACGGCTGTGGAACAGGAACGGGCGTCATTCCGTTTGGATACATGGTTGTGGGTTGCGCCATGGCTCGGTGGTGCGAAAAGAAGGCGCTGGGCAAGAGACGTATTTTTTTTTTCTGTGGTCGCCAACTTTTTTTTCGCGATGGTAGTTTCGTGGTGTCGCGGCGGCTTCAACGTAGGAGGAATGGCGCCCAGGAGTTGGATTGTTGGCGTTTGTCTTTTTTTTTTCCTCCTCTTTTTTTTTATCCTGGTGCCCTGGCAACAAGCCAAAAGCTCAGCTCAGCTCAGCAAGTTCTGTTCTAGAGCCGTATTCAGGGCTTCAACAATGAAATTCGAGATGGAATTGGCCCGAATAGAAATATTAGTTAATGCTGGCCGACGCGCTGAATGAAGCCTCGTCTTGCGGGAAGCACTTGGAAGCGAATTTTGGGCTGGCGGGCGGGCGGTGCAAAAAAAAAAAAATAGTGGCCCGTAGTAGCCTCTATGGATTAATCAATCAATCGCTGTCGACAAGATGCGAAGGAAGAAAAAAAAATAGTAGTAGTTATAATAGCAGCAAGTACCGCAGACGTGGGCGTAGCGTAGTCGTGAACGTGGACGTCGTGAGACGTTGGCTCCGATGCAAATTCAATTCAATTCGATAGCACCGACAAGCAAGGCAAGCAAATAAGCAAGCAAAGCAATAATAAAGCAAAACAGAGTAAAGCAGTAAAATAGCAAAAAGTCAAGGTGAGCAAGGTATGGATGGTAGAGTAAAGAGACAATGAGGGACGGACTGGCTGTCTGTGCTTGGGAATTCCAGGGTTGTCGCGACGCGAATAAGAGAGAGAAAAAAAAAAACGAGAGCGAAAAAAGGCATTGATTTGGCTGGCATGCTAACCAACTTGGTGGTGGGTATAGCGGGCCCGCAATTAAGCCACCAGCCAACTATAGCACAGAAATCAAGAGAACAAGCAAAACAGCAGCAATTAACCACCTGAGAAGATAAAAAATTTCAAGGAGCGAAAAGAGGTACATTCAACCAAGCAAATACTGATCAAATTAAAAATGATGGAATTATACTTCCTAAGTTAGAAAACATGTTTGGTTGTTGTTTGGTCTGTTTGGCTCGACTTGACTTGCAGAAAGTTAGAATATGATGGCGGATGGATTATTTCTCCACTACTACAGAGTACGTACAAGACAGAAGGGCAAAAGCAAAACAAAGCGATCAGCGAGAGCGAGAGCGAGAGATACATGCTAAAACTTGATGGAGAAAAGACCGACGCGGTAGCTTTAATTCCGTTGATTTACGATACTACTAGAAAGTGACCAGAAAACTAGGCTGAAAGGATATTGCAAAGTATTGATTTTATATATCTTATCTTAAACTTCTTAACAGCTTGGTTGCTTTTTTTTATACGCTGTACGGAGTAGAGCGTGTACAGGGGATCTCTATAAATTTGCCGTAAGCTAACAAAATGCAAAAACCAACGGAAAAACTATAACCAAACGGAAACGAAAACAAGTGCAGTATCCACGGAGCTCAACCGCCGCACAGCATAAAAATAAATACTGCGCTGTATGTGCACTTGGAGGGGGGAAAACTATCTATGGCTTCAAATCATAGCTGACCATATTCATATTGAGAAATCTCTTCCAGGTTCGTGCTTATTGCCACGCCTTGCTTGGTCCATGTGGAGCAAAAGCGCGTACATTACATGCTGGTTGGTTTATGTGTCACGTGACGCTATCCTCTGCTTAGTCAACTGCGGGGAGTGCATTTCATATAAACCCTAACTATGATTCGCTTCTCACAGGAAAATATCGATATCTTCCTGGTGGTGTTGGTTGTATACAGCGTACGGTTCAATTTACAAGTTTGATGGTGGTCCTGGCGAAACCCCTGGCGTTTTCATGCTGAAATGGCTAACAATTCCAACGACCACCAGATGCTACAAACAAATCCATGGCATTTTCTCACTTACACACACACCCTGCTTACATGCTTCAATAAGGCTTGCTCCCGTCGTGTCTAGCTCGGAGTGGAGCAGCTTAGCTGCAACGCAACTATAGCGTGTAGCTGCATAGGACCTGCACTGCAGCTACCACCTACCACCAAGCTCTAGAATCCATGACGTAAAGCAAGCAAGTCGAATATGGCTACCAACCCACCACACAAGCATCAACGATATAAAGTCACGCTCAGAATAAAATTTGGAAACTAAATTGTGGGTTTAAAATGTTTGTTTGTTCTGTAATCCAATACTTGGAGCTGAATATAATAGCCTGTAATTAAGCACATACTAGGGAGTAACCATCATGATTCCGTGTAGTCCGCGACATAATTATGCTCTCGCCTGTGCCCCCAACGACGCAAAACTCCACGAAAACAACCACGGCATAAACATTAAAAGAGAAATAAACACACCACAAACTGCAGGCGATGCACACCTAAAGACCTACTCGCTGATTAGGAAGATGATGCCGTTTACTTGGCCTTGGCCAGACCAACAGCGTTCTTGCCGAGGTCGTAGACGCTGTAGTAGCGGCGCAGAAAAGCGTCACCCAGAATGGCCAGAGGACCAGTGGGCTCGGGGAAGTCCATGCCCTGGAAAGTCGAGATGCAGCTACCCGACACCTCCAGAATGTAGTCCTCGGCAGACAGGCTGTAGTTGTGGCCAGCCAAGTTGAAGGTGATATCAGGGAGCTGAGCCTTCGTGGCGCAGTCAACGCTCCACTGGCCGCTGTAGCCCTTCTTGGCACCAAGCTCCTTGTTCAGAAGCTCGGCCAGAGCGCTAGGCAGAACGTTCAGGGAAGTACCAGTGTCCAGAATGACACCAGTGTTCTCCAGCTCAGCAACGGCATCACCAAAGGCAATAGACTCCAGGTCAACCTCCCAATAGGCCTTGCGGCGCAGGGGGATGTAGGTGATATCACCAGTGTAGTGCTCCTTGTTGACACCACCGAAAACGGCCTCGCTCTCACCCTCGCCATCCTTGCTCAGGTAGAAGGAGAAGACAGGCTCGTCAACAAGGCCCTGAGAGACCATGCTGTAGAAGGGAGGGGGGATACCGTTGACGGAAATGGTGTCGTAACCAAGACCCAAGATACCATCAAAACGGCCAAAGGCAAAGGCCAGACCAGGCTCACTGGTGGCCTCGGCGAACAGCTGATCCTTAATCTTGATGTCGCCAATGGAGACAGTATCCTTAGACACAAAGCCAGTCATGCTGCCCGAACCATAGTGGATCTCAAACTTGGTGCCGTTCTTCTTAAAGCTAGAAGAGTCGGCCGAGTTGTACTTGGAGTGGAGGTAGCAAGCAATGCTACCGCACTCGCTCGAGGGAACCCATAGGTTGGAAGAACCAGTGTCGAGAACAACCTTGAAGGTCTGGGGAGGAGTACCAATGGTGATCTCGGAGAAGTCTGTCGTGGTCATAATAGGTTAGCTAGTTCAGGTAAACGAAAGAAACAGGTAGATGCACGTACACTGGGCGTTCATGAAGTTGGAGACAGGAACGGGATGGCCCGAGGTCATGGCGAAGTTGCTTGTCTTTGAGCTGAACATGGCGTCGGCCAGGCTGTGCTGGTGGTTGTCGCCCATGTACTTCTGGCCCAGAGCCTGGACCTGCTCCTCGATGGAAGCGGCAGCCTAATGATGGAGAAATGGCGGTTAGCTAAAACTGAGTTGATTATTGTTGGTGGCAGATAAAAGCGAGCACAAAATAAGGCGTGTTGAGCTGCAAATAGATGCAATCGAATCGCGTCATTTACGCGATAAAGGTTATAGACTTACCAGCTGCTCAGAAAGAGACACCTTCTTGAGCTTCATCGTGTGAACGGCAGCGTTGGCCGAGCCGAGCATGACGGCGGCCGTCAGAGCAGTAGCACCCTTCATGATGGTGATGATATAGTGGTAGGATGTAATGTAAATTCAAATAGAAAACAAGAAACAAGAAACAAGTTGTCGCAAAGCTTTCACGGATCAACGGAGAAGCAAAAGACAAAAGGTGCGATAAATGAAAAAGAGGAGAAGAACCGGAATAAATGGAAGGGGACGAAGAATGATGATGCGGTTGAGTTGATAAGAGAAAGAAGAAGCGAACGGAGTTTGGGGGAATTGGTAGTGTTGCTTTGCTTTGCTTTGTTTTGGTTAATGGGCTGCCTGCTAGGCTAGGGTGAGCTCGTTTGTTTGCTCCTTCCCTCTTCCCTGCTATGCGCCTGCATCTGCGCGCCGTGCGTCTTTGTTTCCGCTGTGCTGTTACCGCTGTTGTAACAGGAAACAGGAACAACACGGCAAAAAGAGAGGCAAGAGAAAGGGCCAAGGCTACGTAATAATCAGCGTAGCTAGTACTTCCAGGAGGCCTATAAGTGAGCAAGTATCGCCTCACTTCATTTTGCAGGGAGAGTACCTTACGCTGATCCAGCCTCGTTTCCCTCTCTCGAACCAACCCCCAAAAACCTAAGACAACTCGGATCTGGCGCACTTGGCTTGTCGCAAAGCTTCAACTAGGTTATTGTCCGTTTCTTCGTTGATACAGCCTACTATATAAACACATACCGTTACTGTCACTTTAATGTCTGGGTGGCTGAACATTAGGTTTCTTTGTACGCTCTGGTTTGTGTTGTAAAGCTTTATACTCGTGCGTGCGTTGTGCTCATGTTTATGCATTGAAACGATCAACAGTCACCGCCGCCCTGTTTCTGTCGATGGTCTAGTATGAAGTATAATAAGTATTATTAGTAGTGCTCTGTACATGTCATGACTGGGGTCTTTGTGGTCATCAACGACTGAGCTGATAGCCTCCTCTTCCTCCCTACATAATATTGCCGGATAACGATAAGTCGCATGACGCTCTTCCCAGCCCGTATTGTGCAAGCAGCACCCTATAAACCCTTGCCAAAAGATCTCGCGGTCACCAGGCACGTAATGTAACAATATCTCTGCCTGCAGCTCTTGCTATCTTCAGCGCTGCTAATGTTTACATCTCACTCCAGACTTGTATTCCTCCTGCCCTGTGCCCTCGCATATCGGCATGCATACTGTTGTCACTCCTAGGAAGCAGAAAACAGGAACCAGAACTGTATGCACACAAAGCAAGCTGCATTGCATCGCGTTGATTCCCTGGGTATTGGGGGGGGG